>APFE031103836.1:0-13242 GCA_000404065.3 Pinus taeda | reverse complement strand
TGTTTCTCAACAATAAATAGGCCTTCGAGCCTCATTGTAACACAAGTTCGGAACAGTTCAGAGACATGTAGCCGCACATCTCTTCTCAGAGATAAGCTACCATCGCCCTAGCTGGTTTATTTTCAATTCTGGTTGTAAGCATATTTCAGTATTTTCCATTAATGAAATGAAGCATTATTTCCGCTGCATCTTTGTGTATATGGTTATCTCTGTATTTTATTGCGTTCCTGTTTAAATCCGGATCATAATTATTGGTAATTCCCAAGGTGTGAAGTTCTATCAGAGGAACTATTTGTTGTCTTTTCTTGGGTCAAAAAATGGAGTCCCCTTTGGTTTCACTTAATTTTCATTTCACCACCTATAGTATAGTATATGTTGTGAAAAGTAATTGAACAGTATAGTATATGTTGTGAAAAGGAAAAGTATAAGGTGTGCATTTAACTGGTAAAAACTTATGTTGAATGAAAGAATTTGCCTAAAAATATGCCATATACAAAGTTTGAACACAAGTAATATACTACTTTTTTTTTGGAAGATAATTTCTTTTTTTCTCCTCAAGATATTACAGCAAGGAAAAAAGACCGCATTAAGAAATTCCTATCGTAGGAAACATCTAAAGACCACATTATGATTAATGTGTCAATTATTCTAATGTCTACTTAATATATAAATTCTTGTGACATAATGAATTTAAAAATGAATGAATATATTGGAAACAATATTAGATTCAAATTTCTAGATATAAGAGATAAAAACATGGACAGTTAAAGGAATGCACTATGTGCATGTACTTGTATAACATTCCTTTGTTTCATTCTTGCTCTAACTACAGTGTGGGCAGATTACAAGAATTATCAAATACTTTTTTATAAAAAGCCAATTCCTTTGTTTCATTCTTGCTCTAACTGCAGCATGGGCAGATTACAAGAATTATCAAATTACAAGAAATGGGATTGGAAAAGGGATAGGGAAGACAATGTGGAACATGTATCAGATATGATAAGATATGGGATTGGAAAAGGGATAGGGAAGACAATGTGGAACATGTATCAGATGTGATAAGATTCATTTGTTCTTAGAGATCTTTCGTGCACCTGATCCATCAACTTTGGAAGTGTTTCTAAAAAGGATTTTTATGGTTTTTAATGTTGTGATTCTCTTGCCTCATGGTTATTTTGGCCAAGTAAATGTTCTAAAAATGCTAAACACTAGCTTTTTTATAATTAAAATGAGTTACATGAAATCCTCTCTTTTATTGTCGGATCATATTTAGAACATGTTCTTTGATTTTGCTTTGAATTTGAAAATACTAACAATTATATCCAACTAAACAACCTCCAAAAATTCTAAATAATAAATACAGTATTACAATACAAGGTATTGATTGGAATCCTTTTCCCTGTTTTATGTTAAAACACTATCATGATTATTACAAGAAAGCAATGAAATGCTGTTGAGAATTACAACAAGAAGGATTAAACAATACACCTCAACTTACTGTGGTAAAATGCAACTCTGTTACCCACATTATGTCTACTGTATTTAAATTAGCAGTGACCTGATTTAATCAAATCATTTACCATGTACCTATAGCTTTTGATATATGAATTGATTTTCTTTGTATTATGTTCAAGTCTTTAAATGCAAACCTTATACTTTATATTTTTATTTGACCCAAAAGCTATATGAATTGATTTTCTTTGTATTATGTTCAAGTCTTTAAATGCAAACCTTATATTTTATATTTTTATTTGACCCTTCAGGTTGTGGCTAAAGGACCGAAGATGAGTTGCAATGAAGGAGGACAGATTCCAGGCGGTATTGCGACCATCCTTGGTAAATATACGCTATTAAATATCTACAAATGTCAAACGCAGTCTCTTCTTTGAAAGAAAGAGAAGATGAGGTGCAATGAAGGACAGATTCCAGGCGGTATTGCGACCATCCTTGGTTAAATATACACTATTAAATATCTACAAATGTCAAGCGCAGTCTCTTCTTTGAAAGACAGATTCCAGGCGGTATTGCAACCATCCTTGGTTAAATATACACTATTAAATATCTACAAATGTCAAGCGCAGTCTCTTCTTTGAAAGAAGTATTGACCTAACTCCCTATAGACATTTGCAAACCTGTGAATCGTATCTACAACCTGAGAATTCCCCATCTTAATTCATGACAACTCAATTAAAAATCACCTCGAGAGATGAGTTATGCACTGAGAGACATTCTGAGAATTCCCCATCTTAATTCATGACAACTCGATTAAAAATCACCTCGAGAGATGAGTTATGCACTGAAAGACATTGTGCTAAGGTATCGACTTGTTCTCTCTACATATCACAAAATAGAAACAGAAAATACCATGTAGCAAGCCGTAAAGTTGTTCTCTATATAAAATCCAAGGGGTAGGTATTTGCGGAAAAACTCAATAACTACATGATAAGTTGTATGCACATATATATTTTTTTAAAGCAATATTCAGTTAATTCAATTGAAAAAACCAAAAAAAACCTTTCTGACATGAAACGCTATCGATGCTGAAAACAGATTATTCCGGTGAAAAGGTCATTATGTCTCTAATTTATACCACGCCTTTATATATAGAGAGAGTATAAAACAAAACCATTATAAACACATTTAAAACAACCACCAAATGCATATATGGATTCCAGCCATCAAATTAAAGGAAAAGTTTCGGCATTGAAGGATAATGTAGAACAAAATATCTATGAATGGAGGGGCTGTTTGAATTCGCGTATCTAAACCGGAAATAAAACTACAAGAAAATACCAATGAAAGGAATTGAGCAATGGCGTGGCAGATGCACTGGAAAGGTCGCTGTCATTTATGAGGAAAAGAAACGACCGCCCTAAGAAAAAACAGTTAATGAATCATAGGCATGACATATCGAAGTCCGATGGCCGCCAATTTCTTACACGACCGCAGGAAAACTTGATGGAAGAAGCCATAAAAATGGGAGTCACGTTGATTAACCAGCAGGGAAACAAATCAATAATAAAGGAAAATTTGTAAAATGAGAAAACAAGAAATAGTTAGGATCGGGATGAGGAGTAAATTAAATCCTGCAAGGAAAGATCACTGGCAGATAAAAAAATGGGGATAACACAGCATTCAAAACCCTAATACAACCCTCGTAAATCTGAACCATCGATATAAAAAACACCACGAAAATTGCTATCAATCAATATATCCACAAGATAAATCACGAAATTCTAAAAGATTTGATCATCTACGCTCTAAACTGTGCGTATATCATTCTATTTGTGTTGTTAGTTTAAAATAGATAAAGAAAAATACTAACCTAAAACCAAGCATTTTTAGGGCCTTAAATCCCAAAAGTACTTTTCCTACCCATCCGAATGAAACCGTTTCAGCCTTGCGAAATATATTGTATAAAATCAACCTAACTCTGATGAATGTCTACATACCTCGATTCTTTTGTTCATTACCTGAGTAGCATAACCTCGGCCATTTGCTGAGAGCTGAAATTTAATAACTTGCTGGGGAAGGAACTTTAAAGTGGCTACCTTTATTCCCTGAGATTGTTACAGAAATTGCCCTTTACTCTCCACATCCACCAGACACTTCTTCTCTAGATACGGAATGCGTTTTCAAGAGAGCAAATGCCTGGTAGAAGTAGAGAGTAACTGCAAGGTCTTCCAAACACGCGCGCTGTTGCAGAATTTGCACATCTAAGCATTGAATACACTGTAGTAGCCTGGTGTTTATTGTTCACATTTCATTGATAGTACCGAATATTACTTGAATGCGGAAAACTCAATGGGAGAAGCCATAAAAGGGAAACCCCCCTAATTAACCAGCGGAAAAACGAACCCAGACTAAAGAGAACCTCAATGGAATAAAAAACCAAGAAATAGGTCATCGCTGCGGGGGATCGACATCCGAGCAGCAAGAGAACTTGCTAAAGTGAAACACTGGCGGATAGAGAACAGCGATAAAATTGACAACGCCCAAAACCCTAATACACCCTCAGTGAATAGTAACCATCGATCTAGATCCAACGGCTGGATTAAAGGTCCACGACATATGCCTAAAATAATCTCAACCCTTCATTATATTAATTGTATGTCAATGGTGAATATTAGAAACTCCCTGAAGATCAGAAACCTCGTTAAATCGATGATCACATTTAAAAATTAGGTCAAACTAGATTTAAAATAAAGCTAGGAAACATATATATTAGAAGGAAGTAGTCTATAACGCGACTTTTTGAAAGCTTTTCCGGCAGATTTTTCCAGTCAAAATCCGGCATCAATTCATTGGAATCCCAAGTTTGATAGCTAATTTCTGCACAATCAAGGGCTCCCAGGGGTTTTTCTTTTCCGGCAGATTTTTCCAGTCAAAATCCGGCATCAATTCATTGGAATCCCAAGTTTGATAGCTAATTTCTGCACAATCAAGGGCTCCCAGGGGTTTTTCAGGGGGCTGAATCCAAATATGCAGTTAAAAAACCATTTTAACTGCTAAAAATCAAGATTTAACCTCATTTATTCCGTCAGATTCCGTCACCGGAATCTCCAAAAAGTCGCATTATAGACAACTCCTATTAGAAGTAGGAATCCCAACTGAATCTCCAAAAAGTCGCATTATAGACAACTCCTATTAGAAGTAGGAATCCCAACCCATTTATTAACTATTTTTTTTGTAAGCTTGGTAGGATTACATCTTCATCCTGTCCAACTTCTCACCCCATGGGATAGCACAAGATTTGAACCCAAGAGACTTTATTTCAATTCAGTTACCCCAAGGGGAATTTGACCACTCAAATTTATCTTAATTACCCAACAAAAATTAATAAACCCCAAAAGGAATTTGACCACTCAAATTTATCTTAATTACCCAACAAAAGAAAAAGAGTTGTAATTTTACTCCTTCAGATCAAAATTACATTCTATTCTATTTATGCACAAGCACATGTACCTAATCCTCTCAATGAGTTGTGTGTCCTTGCTATAGACAAAAAACCTATGAGATATACCAAATACATGGGCCGTGTTTTGTATCCAAGGGATAGATCCAGATTTCGCCAGGCTTCACCGAATGTCAAATGATGTTTTGAGGCCTACAATAGTTTATGGTAAGCATCTATTGCAATTGGGGGAATCACAGGAGTTGTTAATTCTAAATGGTATTCCATGTTTCCCAGATTCTCGCTTTTTCACGTGTCTGCCATATGGTGGAGGTATGAGTGTAGTTGATTATGTCCTCACTAGCTAGAACTTGCTCCCTTTTATTCACAATCTCTCAGTGTCCCCCATCCCCCTTGTTGACCATGCACTTATTTCCTTCTCTCTTCGGTTTGACTCTCCCCTTCCACCCCATCCTTCCTGTAAGGACCTGCGGTTCAGTTTCTTGCCTCCGTGCGAAGTGCGAACAGCTTGGACCGAAATGTGCGAGGATAAATAAGTATAATGCGCATTAGATGGTGGAACGATGGCTTGTTTATAGCGTGGGAGCATTTGGCATAACCCACGGGCCGACTTACATGTGACGGCAAACTTGAACGAAAGATTGTTGGCCGACCAACAATCGGATGGCAAGTGTGATGTGTAAGGGGCGTTTTGACACAAGGTGGTCGAGTCGGCTTGGGCAGCGACTCGCCCAACCGCTCGTATAAATACAACGAGGCGTTGGAGCTTTAGAGATCATTCGAAGATGGACATTCGAACATGAGCACTTGGTGATCAAGGAAAAAGTGCGAAGTAGTGGAGCAAGTCGCAAAAGAGACGCAGGTATATATGCACCCACTCTTGGGCAAGCACACGATACACACAGGTTTCGATTATCGGGTAAAGGCGCGGGTAAGGAAGGTGCCCGTCGTTCAGAGTGACACGGGTGTCTCAGGGGACTCGGGTAGGTTGCCCGCCCGTCGTGCAAGAGGAAACGCAACAGTGTGTCTCGGGTGACTCAGGTAGGTCGCCCGCCCATCGTGCAAGAGGAAACGCGGTGGTGGTGAACGGGTGACTCGGGTAGGTCGCCTGCCTGTCATGCAGCGGTGAACGAAGTTCGGTTGAAGAGTGCAATTGGCAGCTCATGTGAGGGCACCCTCGCCCAGCTCGGACAAGGAACTCGGTTGGCACACGGTGTTGTTGTCTTGTTGTAAAATTGGCTAAGTATGAAACTTGGTGTTTCCCAAGTATACTTGTAAAGAATTGTAAACATTTGAAAGTTGAATAATATATTGTATTTGGGCAGACTCATTGTTCAGAGAGTTGCCCCTCCCTTTATACTGTGCAATTGTGTTCTTCATGTATAATTGTTGATGATAATGAATGTGTATGGGTGTTCATTGGTATAAAGGAAACATTAATAATACTTGGTTGTGAAAAACAAACTAAGTAGATTAATGATTAGACATAGTCCATGAACGTAAATATTGGTGAAAAGAAAGTGTTCGGTGGTGCCGCACCTCGCCAAGTATGGTCGGAAGACTACCGTAGGCTTGGGGCATGATAGTTGGTATCAGAGCTACTCTTAAAGTTGGAGAAGTCTTCCAAGGAGTTGGGTGAAGCAAGTGTATACACACTTGGAAACTTGGAAACTTGAAAGTTGGTGATAGAGGAAGCAGGTACTTGCAAGTGAAGGAAACTGGTTTCACATACAAGTGGAACACGGGCTGGTTCATGGTTGCAGGGAACTTGATGAAGCTGGTGAATAGTCTATACAAGATCACAAAGGAGGAAGCTATTAGCAATCACAGGTGAATCTCAGGTTGGGGAATCTAGCCATGTTGCGACGGATGCTTCTCTGACTCTCATTGAAAAGGTGTTGGAAAAAATGGAGGACTTGGAATCTTACTAGACTACGAAGATGAACTTGGTCATGAAAGATCAAGAGGCAAATTCGAAGATGAGGGAAGAATTCAATGAACTCCAGACTCAACACGAGTTCACTAATCTTATGTGTACACAACTTGAAGTAAAGGTCAAGGAAATTGAAGAGGCAAGAGATCGAGGCTTGGCAGAGATCTTGAACTTGCAGAAATATCTTGATGAAGCCAGAGATGAGATCGCGACGTTGAAGAGGGTCGTGAGGCATAACTCAGATGGAGGAGTGCCTCATGTGAAAGTCAAGGAACCAAAATCTTATGATGGTACAAGAAGTGCGAAAACTCTTGGCAACTTTCTTTGGGATATGGAGCAATACTTGGAATGCTTGTGTCTATCTAATGATGAGACAAAGGTGAACGTAGCTGTTCAATTGTTGACGAAGGATGCTAAGATGTGGTGGCGAAGGAGGATGGATCAGATTGCCAATGGCAGCGCTGATGACATAACTTCGTGGGATGACGTGAAGAAGGCTTTGCAGACCCACTTTACTCCTCAAGATGAAACATGGGAAGCAAGGATGAAGATTAAGTTTATAAAGCAGACAGAGAATCTACAGAGATATCAGCGGGAGTTTGCAAGTGCAGTTCTGGAACTTCCTGACATGGCGGAGAGGGACAAGGTGTTCAACTTCATTATTGGATTGAAGTCGCATGCAATGAAGTGAAGAGACAGAAGATTAAGACACTTGAGGAAGCTTTTGCTGATGTGGATCGATTGGTGGAGCATTATGATGAGACTTCTGATGAGAGGAAGAAGAAGTCTGATAATCCGAAAGAGAAGAAGAAGGATGATGCTTCGAAATCAGATGATAAGTCAAAGACGAAGAAAGCCTTGGAGTGTTGGATATGTGTTGAACCACATACGGTGAAGAATTGTCCTTCAAGACCAAAAGTGGTCGCTATTGCACAATCTAATACGAAGAATGAAGAAACTTTTGTGAGAATGATGCAGATTCTTGGAACTACTACTGCTATAGAGGTGGTCTCTTGGAGAGATCCTAAGAGGAACAGTTTGGAGTATGTTCGGATGAAAATTGGGGGTGTTGATGTACTCACTATGGTGGATAGTGGGGCTACTCACAAATTCATGAGCGAAGATGTTGCGAGAAGGATTGCGCTGAAGTTTGTACCGGTGAAGGCACAAATGAAGACAGTGAATTCTCCTCCTGATTGTGTTCTTGGTGTAGCTGAAAGAGTGGACACAACACTAGGTGAGTGGACCGGGAAAGTCGACTTCACTAGTGCGGATTCACGACTATGAAGCTGTATTGGGGATGGAATTCTTGAAAAATTTTGATGCTATGATTGTTCCACATTTGAAGAAGCTGTACATTTACGATGGAAGGGCAGATGTACCCATTAGTGTTCCAACCATTGGTGTGACAAGGCCTGATTGTAAACTGGCAGTGATGCAGATGGAGGATGAGAAGCTCATGGAAGACGAGTAAGCGATTGTCTACTGTTGAGACAAAGCTTACCGAGCAATCATTGGTTATCAGGACACTATTCGATAGTATCTTGGATTTTTCAAGAAGGCTAGAGGTGGTTGAGAATGATGATGATGAAGAGGAGGCTTATGTGAGGCTGAATGTCCGAGAGGAGGATCAAGTTGCATATCTACAGAGGATGGAGATAGAAAATCCTGACAGATGGATTGAGCTTAATAGTGAGGGTGAGCCTTCAGGCTCTACTCCCTCTACATCTTCTTAGATAACATAGAAGATGGGGCTCATTGTTAGCTACTCATGGCAGTGAGTCCTTAAAACAGGTTGAGCAGATATCACATATAGTGCAGGAATGGTTTGGCATTAAGCATCATGACATGTTGCAGATGGGATGGAGTTTCCATGGACCTAAGCATGGGTGAGATTCCTGGTGAGTCTAGGATGTGGCAAAATCCAGGATAGACTGGTGAAGACAAAAGGAGGACATTCTTATGATTTGAGCGTGACAGTTGGACTGATCACCCGACTGGTTCAAGTCATGAGGGCTAGCAGTGTACCAGAGAGATGTTGGCATCAGGCAGACAAGGAGGACAGTTCACGAGATGGGACAACACATGATGGAGATGGTGGTTTTGCATATGTTGCAGGGATGTTTGCAATATGTGGAGTTGATATCATGGACCAAGGATGAGACAGTTGTTGATGATGATCTTGGTGGATGGCTACCGGGATGGCATGATTGTCGAGGACGACAATAACTTCAGGTGGAGGAGGATGTAAGGACCTGCAGTTCGGTTTCTTGCCTCCATGCGAAGTGCGAACAACTTGGACCAAAATGTGCAAGGATACATAAGTATAATGCGCGTTAGATGGTGGAGCGATGGCTTGTTTATAGCGTGGGAGCGTTTGGCATAACCCACAGGCCGACTTACATGTGATGGCAAACTTGAACGACAAATTGTTGGCTGACCAACAATCGGATGGCAAGTGCGATGTGTAAGGGACGTTTTGGCACAAGGTGGTTGAGTCGGCCTAGGCAGCGACTCGCCCAACCGCTCATATAAATACAACAAGGTGTTGGAGCTTTGGAGATCATTCGAAGATGGACATTCGAACATGAGCACTTGGTGATCAAGGAAAAAGTGTGAAGTAGTGGAGCAGGTCGCAAAAGAGGCGCAGGCATATATGCCCCTGCTCTTGGGCAAGCACACACAATACGCACATGTTTCGGTTATCGGGTGAGGGCGCGGGTAAGGAAGGTGCCCGTCGTTTGGAGTGACACGGGTGTCTCGAGTGACTCGGGTAGGTCGTCCGCCCGTCGTGCAAGAGGAAACACGGCGGTGTGTCTCGGGGGACTCGGGTAGGTCGCCCGCCCATCGTGCAAGAGTAAACGCGGTGGTGGTGAACGGGTGACTCGGGTAGGTCGCCTGCCCGTCGTGCAGCGGTGAACGAAGTTCGGTTGAGGAGTGCAGTTGGCAGCTCGTGTGAGGGCGTGCCCGCCCAGCGCGAGCAAGGAACTCAGTTGGCACACGGTGGTGTTGCCTTGTTGTAAAATTGGCTAAGTATGAAACTTGGTGTTTCCCAAATATACTTGTAAAACATTGTAAACATTTGAAAGTTGAATAATATATTGTATTCGGGTAGACTCGTTGTTCAGGAGTTGCCCCTCCCTTTATACTATGCAATTGTGTTCTTCATGTATAATTGTTGATGATAATGAATGTGTATGGGTGTTCATTGGTATAAAGGAAACATTTATAATACTTGGTTGCGAAAAACAAACTAAGTAGACTAATAGTTAGGCGTAGTCCATGAACATAAGTATTGGTGAAAAGAAAGTGTTCGGTGGTGCCGCACCTCGCCAAGTACGGTTGGAAGACTACCGTAGGCCTAGGGTGTGACACTTCCCCTCGGGGCCCACCTCGAACCACCTTTCAATTTGACAAAGGCAACCCTAACATCTTCTCCTCTACTCTACGCAAGATGCTCCCATCAGAAACCCAGTACTCCTTGCTTGATTCTGCTTCCACTAAATACACCCATCTTTTATCTGCCATTTGGGAAGCAACACTCAAATCCTTCCCTCACTCCACCCATTCCACTTTCACCTCCCGTAAAGTTGGATCTTGCCCCATGGACAAATGGTACGATGACGAATGCAAAACTCTACATCGAGAACTTCAATATGTTTTCACCCACTCTCAACCCTTCTACCCTGATATCAAAGCTTCTTACCATCGTCTCCTTCGTCACAAGAAACGACTCTTTGTCTCTCATAGAAGACGGGAACTTTCTGCTCTCCTTGCCCACTCCCCTAAACAATTATGGCATACCATCCTTCCTCGACACTCCCCTCTTCCATCTGACCTTGACCCTACATCCATGTTCTCTCACACTTCCAACCTTTATAATATTTCGGGGCACGACAAAGTTCATGTTACCTACTCACCCCCTTCTTGTTACCTATTCTCAAACAAAGATATTAGAAAGGCCATTTGGGTGTTGAACAACAGCAAAGCCGTTGATGAGGAAGGCTACCAAACAGAGTTCTTTAAACACGGTTTCTGTGCTTTGGTTAGTTACTTGGCTGATCTCTTCAACCATGTAGTCCGTGAAGCTTTTCCACCGGCATGGTCACACCACATCATCCATCCGATCCACAAATAGATCCACAAACCAGGCTCAAACTCAAATCCTAATAACTACAGAACAATCATGATGGGCCACACGTTCTCGAAGTTGTATGCTACTATTCTACGTAGGAAGCTCTCCAGTGACCTTGAGCAGAGACAACTCAGAGCTAGGGGACAAGTAGGTTTTCGACCATCTCATTAGACCATTGACCACATCTTCACCTTTTGCGTCATGATTGAGGAGGCACGACATCACTCTTCAAAAGTCTATTGTTGTTTCATAGATTTTCAGAAAGCTTTTGACTCTATTTCGAGGGAAGCCTTACTCTAGAGTTTCAGAGATATTGGCATCTCAATGCCCCTATTGACAAATATTACGCGCCTATATGAGTCCATCCTTGGTCATCTTCACATGGTTCATGGGATGTCTGATTTCATTCGAAACATTGTTGGGGTTAAACATGGTTGTCAATTGTCCCCTACCTTGTTTGGGATAAATATTGATGAGTTGGAGGCTTTTCTACCCGAGCATATTTAGGACACTGATGGTTTCCTTCTTCACCAGGGCATGATATCTATTCTACTCTTTGTTGACAACGTGGTCCTCCTTTCATCTCCAGAAGGATTACAGAGGCAGTTGGATGCCTTAGCTTTGTTTTGCAATCTTCAACACTTGACAATCAACTTGGGTAAAACCAAGGTTATCATCTTCAATGGGGTGAAGAAAACTTTAGACCTTCACTTCCTATTCAAAGGGGAGGAGGTTGAGATCACCAGCACGTATATGTACTTGGGGGTGCAATTCTCAAGTCACCGCTTCAGTTTGCGGCCAACTCTTCAGCCTCGGTTCAACAAAGGATATGGATCTTTAGCCCTTCTCGAGAGACAATACTTTCGACATCACTTCCAAGACATCTCGTCCAAGACGAGCCTCATGGACACCTTGATTCGTCCCACTGTTCTATATGGCTCAGAGATTTGGGGGCCGTCTTTACTTGAGTCGAATTGGGCTTGATTTGAGAGAGTCCAAACTCTTCTTCTCCGCCGCATCATTAGATGCAGACATACAATACCTCAACACATCATCCTTGCAGTGTTTGGAGCTCAACCCTTTCGGCTTTAGACAGTCTTCAGTTTGGTCTCATTCTTGCATCGTATCCGGGGATTTGCAGACTTGATAAAGAGTAGGGGTTGTTACCCTTACTTGGCATATTGCTCTTCTTAGAATACTGCTTGTTCTACCCCCTCGGGCCAGGCTAGATGTTGGTTTACAGGAGTTTAAGATCTCTTAGAGTCAGTGGGCATTCAATTGGATCATCTCCCTCCATTTTGATATTCCTTGGATGCTCCTGGTCACCTCCTACCAGACAAGAGTTGAACAAGATCATCAGGGAGGACATCTACAGGCAGTTTGTCCAGGTCACTTGGGTCAATCCTCTGAGAGGGTTCGCCCAAAGATGGCCTTCTACGTTGAGCACTTCTTGGAGTTGAGATACAAACTCATTATTCGACCCTAGTATACATTTCACCACTGGATGCATGCTCTTCGCATTCCTCTAGGCCAATTCAGAGTAAGTTCTCATAGACTTCGGATAGAGATAGATCACCAGATTGATAGAACAGACAGAATCTATCAGGGATGTCATTTGCAGGAAGTAGAGGCTGAGGTGCACTTCATTTTTGGATAGCCTATCTACTATGAGATCAAAGGAAGGTTCCATTGCTTGTTCAAAGACTCTCAAACCCTCAATGACTTTTTCAAGTATCCCGATCAAAGATGTTTGGCCCTATATATGCAAGAGGCTCTTAGGTTCTGAGCGCATATTCATCAGCCTCCCATCAAACCAGACCCTACACAAAGGATCACGACATTTTTTAGGGTACTACCTTCAAACAAGGGCACAAAGAGAACAATGTAAACAGTGCTAAAAACGAAAAGTGTGTATACTGGAATGATGTTTTTTATTTTTTTAGGCGTCAATTTTGAACATGTTTTAAAAATAGCAGTGACTACGAAATTTACTATGAAATTTCGTGCAAAATATAGCTTCAAAATGAAAGTGATGATACTGGAACAATGATTTTTTTTTTTTAGGGTCAATTTTCAAAATTTTTAAAAATGCTAATAAAACCAAATTTTTATGTCTCAAACAAAGTTGTTTATGAGGAAAAAACACATTAATGTTTTTGGTAGAATATCATTTTTCTTTCTTAAGTATAAATTTAACATGTTTTCAACCATAACATGCTAGATACAAAAGAAATTGAAATTTTTTCAACTATAAAATTA
>APFE031103830.1:126436-147755 GCA_000404065.3 Pinus taeda | reverse complement strand
AGATATGGTTGGATTCATTTCTTCTTTATTGATGTGATCTTTCACTTCTTGCACCTTTTTCTTCTTGATATGTCCTTCTATCTCGATAGTTTGAGGAGTGGTAATTCCTGCCAATGCCTTGCAAGATATGGGCTGATTCATTTCTTCTATCTTTGGGGTTGGATCCTGGTGTATATCCTTTTCTTTCGATGTTTCTTGATCCTTTTCTTCCTCCTCTTCATACTCTATGTAAAATAATTTCTTCTCAACACACTTATGACCTTTAGTGCATTTGCTATCACAGTTGTAACAAAGCCCTTTTTCTCTTTTTTCTTCCAATTGTTGTGGTGTAACCCTTATAGGTTGTGGAAGGCTAGGAGAAACAACACTTCCATTATTATAGTTGTGAGGGGTAGACTTCCTTGTTGCCATAATTTTACTTTCCACTATGTAACAAAGCTATTTTACTCTTTCTAATTGTTGTGGTGTTGTTCTAAAGAAAGTGTTGCTCTTTGTATCCTCATAATGTGCTATCATTTCCTCCATGAAAATTGACCACGTAACAAGTTGTTTATGAGAAGAAATACATTTATACCATAAAAATTGATCTGGTTCTAAATATGAAGATGCAATACATACCTTTTGTAACAGTGGTACACCATGTAGATCAAAATATTGCTCCATCTAAAGTATCCAATTTACCGGATCCTTGCCATCAAACTTCCTCATATCGCCTTTTCTTGATTTTAGGATCTCGATCTTGAAACAATTATAATTCTGTAATTTTGGTTCTGCCAATTCTGAAATTGCGATCTACAGTAGCCCTCTGTGTCCTCTTTCCAGTGCCACCAGTCTGATCCAAATTAGATTCTCCAAGGAAGAGTTAAGCCAAATCTCCCACGGTGACCTGATTATAGACTAGTTTAGTAGAGTGAACTTGTATGACATGCCACATGTCACTGTTTCACCCTTTGGATTTGAAAAATGTATACAAGAAACTAAATCTTGACCTCGTTCTATAACTTCTTACGAAATTTTAATCTGATGCTCAAAAAAAGGGTTATGCTTATTTTCCCCAGGTCACCTGTTTGGAATGTATTTCGGGAGTCTGAAAAAAGGCCCACTTCCTCAGATCATATCTCTGCAAATATAGCACAAAATTCTCTGAAATTTGGACCTAAGCTTTAGACCGATTTACACCCAAATGGGTTTTTTTTATTAGCATCTGAAACATTGCAGAAAAAAATTATAGTGCAAATTCCATGATGACCTGTTTGGAACAGTGAAACCCTAGAATCCAAAGCTCTAATGCCAAATGTTATGAAACCAGCTCACAAAAAGATAGAAAAGATAGATCAACGCCTTATAATTTAGCCTCTTCGAGGGGGCAACCTCCTTTACATTACATAAATGAACATTTCTTCGATGATACAAATGACAAGACCTCCTTTCTATATATAGGAGTCTAAGGAGTCATAATATAATCAAAGCCGACATAACAATAATAATGTAAGGGCACAATAATAACAATAGTGGGCTTTTATGGGGCATAATAGTAACAATATGGGGACTACATGGATACAACAATATAATAAGGGGGTTGTACTAATAACAATAAGGGGTTACACTAGTAGTATAGGGGCCTAACATGGATGCAAGTCAAGTAGCATGTGACGTGATCTGGATGAGAAAGATACTTGTGGGACTATTTGGTCAGATGATGGATCTAATTGTCATCTACTGTGGCAATCATAGTTGCATCAAGATCTCTGAGAATATTTTATTTCATTATCAATGCAACCATATAGATATTCAATATCAACATTTATGGGAGTATGTGCAAAGGCGGATGATGTTGCTACAATACATTCCGACAGAGGAACAAGATGTTGACATTTTCATAAAATCCATATCAAGAGGGAATTTTGAGTTCCACGAGTGCAAGATACTTGTGGTTGCTAATCCCTTTCTTGCTGAGAGGGGGTGTTGTAAAAATGCAACAAGAAAGTCTCAATTTGTTTTTGCCTTGGTCAAATTGAGAAAATTCAAATTTCCACATCAATAGACAACTTGGATGCAGTTGACTTGTGTGACATGGCTTGTGTCACCCAGTTTAGTCAGTAAATTCAAGTTAGAGGGCTTGGAGTTCAGTTAAGTATGTGTGATTGCTAATTTGTAGCAATCAAGGAAGGTTATTTCAAGTTGTTTTCAATTAAACTAGTTCTAACTGTTGGAGGAACTAGTGGAAGGTTAGTTGTGTAGTGAGACTTCATTCTAACTCAGTGATCATCCAATTAACTAATTGATCGACCCAAAATATCTAGTGCATGCAGAGAATTTGAGTTCCCTAGTTGTGGTGGAGATTCCAAGGCAATATAACATCAGTTGTAGACTAGTCTTGAGTGTGCAAGTGTTGCATGTATTCAAATGATCAACCTTGGGAATTGCACAAGAATTTTGGATGAAATTCCTAAATAATAGGGGACTAATTTCCTCAGGAATTGCGCAAGGAAATAGGGGCTCAAGCAAAGGCAGAAATTGACTAAGCCTAGGTCAAATCTTCTTATTGAGTAGAGAAAGAGGTTACTCACTTGAAGGTTGTGGTCAATTGAGAAAACCAATTGTAATACATATTTATTCATCAGATTAATGAAAGAAATCATAGGGTTTTTAGCATATTTCTTTCCCATGAAAACATATTGTGTGCATGTGTGTTATTACTATTACATGTATAAGATTTTTGTCCTAAATTGTGAATTGAATTCCGTAGAGCAGTAGAGTAGGCTTGTGTTTTGTGATTTTGATTAAAACTTCATGAGAAGTTGCAAAATACACCATAATTTATAAAACTTTAAATTTGGAGTAATTGGGTTCAATCTTAACTTCCAACAAATGAAATTTGATCAAACAAATGAGCATATGGCATAGTAGAAAATGTAATAAACATACCTACAACATATTTTCCATCCTAAACTCCTATGTAAACAATCCCAAATGTGCCCTGGGCGATAATAATCGTGATATCTAATACTTTTAGTTTAATTTCTCACTCCTCCCTTATGGGATTCCTTTTCCTCTTAAGGATTCAAACCCTTGTCCGCCATGAACAATCAATCCTACAAGTCAATCTAGAATCTAACTAAAGGGTCCACACCTTCCTCCTAAATTCTGCAGCGGAATGTAGGATATTATGAGTAAAAAAAGAGCATTGAGCTCTCTCCCAACCTCTGCAAGAAGAAGAGTAGTGGGAAATTAAATTTTAATGGGTCAATTTTAGATTTTAGAGTAGCCGAAAAATATATTTTAACAAATTTTCAATTTCCATTGTAACTTATGTTTCCACTATTGAGGTTACGTTTTCTTTTCATTTGAGAAAGAGGAGGTCACTTTACATAGAGGCTATATCTAATGATGTTTAAGGTCTAGAGAGTGATAATTTTGGTATGGCGGTATCAATAAATACTATAGAAGACTTCCATAAGGCAAGCATGTTCATATAAGGAGGGAAAGGAGACATGAGGTTTAGACATAAGGGGAATATCCACTAACCCTTAAGGAAGTTGAAAATATCCTCAGAGTCTATGAATAATGTCATCAATAAACTCAAGTATTTGTAGGTAACCCATTATTTTCTAGGAACTTCACTTAGATCACAAAAATACCCTATTAGAAGCTAGCCATAATTTAGCTTAAATTAGTCATTTGTGTGAGCCATTTTTAGTTGTATTACTTATTAGCTAGTCGTATATTTTAATGTAGAACTAAATTAGTTGTGTATGTTAGTCATTTTTAGTTGGGTCACTTAAGATTGGTTATTTTTTATAGAATTTCACTTGGAAAATTTATTGTGACTAACTTTGTTAGTCACCTAATCACTAATTTCTCACTTTCTACTAGTGATATAAAGTTATGATTACCATCGTGAACTACAACTAATATTGTTATTACAAATAATATGAAATTCAACTATCATGTTTGTCTATCTTTCAAATACATTATAAGAAACCATGTCTACATATCCACATCTCACAAGCATTAAATAAAATGCATAAATATGATCCAAGCATGCCTATTTTTCCATATTTCACATGCATTAAATAAATGCATATAATTGTAAAACATGGTTATCTATCCACATGCATGCATGAACAATATGCATTAATAAAGCTATGGGTATATTATTCCACAACAATATAAACAAAGAATTATTTTATCTGCATACAATAATATCTTATATGAAAACACAATCGTTTTCAAATATGACAAGAACCATGTGGCAACAAAATGTAGAATTCATCATTATTACTTCAACCAGTTGAATAAACCATTTCGCAAGATGAGAGAAAGCTAAACTCGAATGACACAACCCTTAATTGCACAAGGAAACCTTCAGAATTCTCCTAATGAAATTTTCCATATGATGATATGTAAAGAAGTCATAAAATCCTTCAAATGCACACATCCTCAACCTACTTCTACACACAATTTTCAAGATAAGATGACTTTCTAAGGTCAAATGTGATAGTAAAAGTAGAATATCAACATAGTCATTACAAATACTCCATTTGTATGGGAAATTCATGAATCTAACTGATTTCAAAGAAGATGATAACAATGACTTCATAAGGGAAATCTTGAATGCATTTCTAAGAAATTGGTTCTTGTGTTTCGAGAGACTAGTGTAGCAGCTTCTAGGGTTTTGAGTGTGTTTCATTTTAACCTTATTCTTTCCCATTTCTAGTACCTTCTACTCCAAATATGGTATGTCAGCTTCCATATTTTATAGTAATTCCACGGCTAGAGTTATGTTATAATTTTTAAGATGTCAATCACTTTATTCATTACGTGTAAGAGGCCCTACTAAAACCTGGGGTTATAATTTCGTTGTCTCTATCCACATTCCAAATCTAATATTTCCTTCTTGCCTAAAATGAACTTCCTTCTATAAATATTTGAGCTCCAAATGGATAATCATATGGTAGTTTCAGAACCCCAACTAATTCTTAATACATATTGTTCAAAGCACATTTATTAAATCAATAATATTTTCAGATTATCATGAATGCCAAATGTAAATACATGGGTTCTAGGGATATTACAAACAACCACCCTAAAGGAAAAATGAACAACCGATATGTAAGGCTCCCTGGTCATTTTTTAAAATCAATTATTTCGAGCTACTCAACATCTAAGTATTTGAGTGTTAATCCTCTAAATCAATATGGTAGACAATTAAACCCTAAACGAGAGGGTAGAATATATTTGAGTTTGTTCGAGTGTTGTGAACAAAACCCTTTGATAAATTGTATGAACCAGATAGCCATTAAGCTATTCAAATTTACTAGTGTGATGCAAGCGATGTTGCCACTTCAATAGGCATTCAGAAATTTCATAGCCACCACCCCTACACATGCGTCTTTTAGCACCCACAACTATATTCAGTGAGTCTAACCCACTAGACAACTCCAATGAACACATAAAGGTTGTTTGCACAATTGACTCGAGACCCTCCTTAAGGAATTGCATTGTTGCATTAGAACCAAGATTGTCGCAATTTCATGGTTGAAAAGGAACAAGACATAACGTCTAATTGATGTGTCATAATGAGATTTCAAATCTATGTATGATCCACGTGGATATTGGTGGACACCTACCTATTCCACTTGGACCCCCACCATTGTTTCTTTCTATTTTTCAGTTTCCTTATTTGTAGCACAATTTACTATTTTTGGCAGTTTTTTGGGTCATGAATTTACGGAGCCGTTTTGAGGCCCTAAATGACATTTCTTGGAAAAACTATGAGCAACATGGGTTGTCAACCAATATTTCTTACTTAAAAGTTGTAGTCCTCTGATAGATCTTTCTAATGAGGTATTGTGTGCATTAAATGGAGATCATATGTGAAAGTTACGACCCTGGGAAGTTGATGTAGCAATTTACCCAAACGGGGCCCATAGTTTGGTGCTTCATCTCCTAGGGTTAGGGTTTTGGATGTTTAGGTTTTTCCATTATTTCTCAATAATAAATAGGCCTTAGGGCCTCATTGTAACACAGTTTAGACGCAAGTAGCTACCACATCTCTTCTCAGAGATAAGCCACCATCGCCTTAGCTAGTCTATTTCCATTTCTATTCGTAAGCATTGATCCAGGTGGATCTCCAGATACCAGTGGTATGGAAAAGGCTCAAATTTCAAAGTGTCGAAAAGACGATTAGCTTGAGATCAGATTGAATTTCTCATCGCCCTGACTCCAACGATGTGAACGACACCCTAATCCGAGTCCGGATGAGGAAGATAGAGGCACTCAAAGTTTTGGTTGACTTTTGCTCACTCGGCAGGATTAATGGAGACACAATTTGGAATTTTTCCGAAATGTGGAATCTGGCCAACTCCATCCAAATTTTGGGCAAAACTATCACCTCATTAAAATGTCTCCTTTGGTCCAAATTCTGAATTTTAAAAAACACCCATATTGTTATATGAAACAAAAATTATTAAAAAAAGGGTGGCGGGCCACCAACCCCGCCACCCCAATCCTTATCAAATATACATAATATTGGATGGGAAGGCCACTTTCCCTGGCCCCTCCCACCAGACTTAGCATTACCATTGGAGACCCGTTGTTTACGGACGGGCCAGAACCATTGCATGCAAAAAAAATAGGTGCTGGGCCGACCCTTGGGGTACGGACCCAATTGCCATTAAACCAACCCGCCCATTAATAAGGATACGACCCCTTTGGAGCCGGAAATAGGTGGGGTGGGCATGCCAACCAAGGCAGGCCCAACTCGACCCCTTTTAAAAAATAATATTTGATTATGTAAAATGGGAGGGGGTGAGGTTTGACTACCCGACCCCCTCCATAACAAATAGATCCATAACTACTCCACCAACAGACAGTTTGTAAACTCCACTCAATTTTTGATATTTAAACTCAGTCATGAGTGCACCTAGGCAGCGAAGGAGTGCACACATAGTTCGAGGTAGGTTATTTTGTAGGGGTGGAACCATGAGCAGTGCAAAGAGGGGCGGAACAATGATTTGAGCAAATTCTCCAAGGGGCCAGATTTTCACTTTGTCAGATTTTGACAAATTTTATATGGTTTCAACATTTCTCGATGTCACGAACACAATGGTGCTATTTGTTTCTCCATTAGAGTTCTACATTTTTTGGCCATTTTTCAGTATGGAGGTATAAGACTCCTTTTTGTAACTAATGCTTATACTCTTCTTTCTCATGTATCTTAATGAATGAAGGCCTCCCCATTGATCGAGTAGGGCTTGGAGATGTAGTCCAAGTCGAATGAACTTCGTTATCAAGTTTCTTGTCTTCTTTCCTTCTTTATGTGTTTCTCCTCTTCTCTCATGTGCACATTAAATTTCTATGTTTAAGCTACAATTTATGCATGTAATTATTTCATACATCTATAAGTAAAAGATCTTGGATCAAGTGGTATTAGAGTAGGTCTTTGTAGATGTGAATTACATGCTTGTATGTTAACAAGAAACAGGCTCCGAAGAGGCAAATAGAAACTAAAGTCTTTTGATCCTGAAGCGACGCGTGCACATTGAAGGAGAAACATGGCAAATGAAGAGGCTTGCTATGAAAAGGAGCTCAATTTCTGAAAAACCTTCTATGCAATGGTAGAAAATGTCGGTCAGTTTCTTTCAAGGCTAGAGAAAGAAGAAGGGAAAAAGGCAGAAGAACAAGGTTCAGTGCATGGAAATGGTGAAGAAGAACCCCCTCCTTCTCCTTCCACGAGTGAAAGTTCTTCATCCTCTCATCACCATCATCATAGAAATTCAAGGGATGCATCTAAGAAACCTTTCCTTAAATTAGATGTCAAATTTGATCTTCCCATGTTTAACAATGAAAGTAATGCAGAATATCTTAATAATTGGATTAGGCAGCTTGAAAGCTACTGCAGGATTCAACATATCCAAGAGGAGGAAGCAAAGATTCAGCTAGCATCTCTTTGGCTAAGTAGCACTGCTCTCATCTGGTGGGAGGGAAAATTGTGAAGCAATAAGAGTGTGGGTAATCTTCTTTCCTTGTGGCCTAGTTTCATTTCTGCATTAAAGGAACAATTTTGTCCCTTGGGTTATAAGCAAAAAGCCTTAATGGATTGGCAATACTTAAGGCAAGGGAGAGGTCAGGATGTTCAAAGCTTTACAGAGGAGTTTAGAAAACAAGCACATAATTTGGGCATTGCACTTGACTCACCTGAAGTAGTAACTAAGTATATTGGATCATTACATAGTTACCTTAGACATTCATTATTATTATTTGAACCCACTATTATTGACTTGGCCAATGTAAAGGCCATCCATCTTGAGAACAGGGGCAAGAATGAAGAGATGTTCATTTCAAGAAACCACCTTTCAAACCTCCAAATGGAAAACCTGAAGTGAAAAGAAAAGGATGATATCAACCAAGAAAGATGAAGGAGAAAGGCCTTATTGCACTCACTGCAAAAAGGAAGGTCATGACGATGATCAATGTTGGAAACTATACCCAGAAAAGAGGCCAAAGAAGTATGGAGGAAAAGGAAAGCAGAAGACAGTGGCAACTGTGCAGCAAGACCTTGGATCTGATTCTGAAGATGAAGCATTGGTCATAGCAGTAGGAACAAAAGGTACTCTTACATGTCATGTTAATTCTGAATCACATGAAGGCACTAGTTCAGTGGATGAGTCTCTTCCTAATGAACAAAAAAGAGTTGAGCTATTTCATATTAGAGTTATCATAAATCATACAAAAGTGGAAACTCTATTTGATACCAGATCCCAAGCAAACTTAATTTCAGAGTCCTTGGTAAAGAATCTAGGCTTAGAAACCAAACCACATCAAAAATCTTACCCACTTGGATGGATACATGATAAAGCAAAATTGAATGTAACTAATTAGTGTAAGGTTAAATTTGTGATCACTTCTAAATTAGTGGATGAGGTAAAACTTGATGTGATACCATTGGATATCTGTGGCATGCCGTTAGGGAGTCCATATCTATATGATAGAATGACAATCTTCTTCTGTCATGAAAAAGATACCAAATCACAAAATACGGGGTAGAATATATTGTAAGGGCTCATCAAACTAAACTCAATGCCAACCTTGTAAGTGCAGGACAAATGAAAAGGTTGGTGAATTCCAGTAAGGGTTGCATGCTTATGGTTGTAAGGGGGAATGATGTATAATTATCTGATGCTTTCCAGGGTTGTGATCATGTTCATAAAAAGGAATTATGTGAATTAATTTCTAACTATGATGAGATGTTTTAGGAACCGGGGGGATTACCTCCAAAGAGGGAAATCCAACATGAGATCCATTTGCAGCATGACGCTCCTTTACGAAATAGTGGCATGTACAAGATGTCAACCATTAAGATGGAGGAGATCAAAAAGTAGGTGTAGGAACTATTGAACCAAGGGGTCATCAGACCGAGCACTTCTCCATGCGGCTCATCGATTGTCTTAATGCTGAAGAAAGATGGCACATCGAGGATGTGCATGGATTACCAAGCACTAAACAAAATCACGTTGAATCATCGTTACCCTCTTCCACACATAGATGATTTGTTAGATCAATTAAAGAATGCTATCTATTTCACCAAAGTGGATTTGCATAGTGGTTATCACCAGGTCCGAATCGCAGAGAAGGATGTGTGGAAAACTACCTTCAAGACCAAACAGGGGTTGTTCGACTACATGGTGATGACATTCAGACTTTGCAATGCTCTATCCACTTTCATGAGGGTCATGAATGATCTCTTTAAGCCTTTCATTGATGAAGTTGTTCTTGTATATCTATACGATATTCTTATCTTTAGTAAAAGTTGGAATGAACATGTATGCCATGTCAAGAAAGTGCTTGATGTATTGAAAAAAGAAAAACTCTATGTAAAATTGTCAAAGTGTGAGTTTGGGAAAACCTCTTTGGTTTACCTAGGTCATATTGTTGGTCATGGTCATATAAAAATTGATCCTTCTAAAGTTGAAGCAATTGTAAATTGGCCTAAGCTTACTAGTGTAACCAAGGTTCGCAGCTTTTTGGGTGTAGTATAGTATTGTAGGAGAATTATTTCCAATTTCTCTATTACTGAAGCACCTTTACACACATTGACAAGTGTAAAGCAGGTATTTCAATGGGGAGGAAAGCAGCAAAAGTCCTTCGAAACATTGAAAGAAAAGATCAGCATTGCACCAGTCTTGGCCTTACTAGATCTCCAACAACCATTCGAGATCGAGACAGACACTAGTGGATATGCCATGGGAGTTGTACTCATGCAGCAAAATAATTCAATATGCTACCATTTAGAGAATTTCTCTTGGGCTATGATAAACTATCCCACTTATGACAAGAATTTATATGCCCTGGTTTAGAGTGTGAAAAAGTGGAAACACTACCTGATCAACAAGGAGACCATCATCCATACAGATCATCAACCCTTGCAGTATCTTCAGTCACAAACCAAGTTGCAACAATCTCGTCATTTTAGGTGGATGGGCTTTCTTTAGCAGTTTCATGTGGTAATAAAGTATAAGAAGGGCACTAGCAAAAAAGAGTTCAATATGCTATCGCACCTTCCTATCTCTGCTTCTGTTATTTTGCATAATGCTTCATTACCTTTTGAAAGTTATGCTGAACAATATGCTAATGATGTTGACTTTAATGAGATTTATGCAAAACTAACCCATGGTTCACAGGTGGACAACTATCACTTGTAGGAGAAACTGCTGTATCACCTTGGTAAATTGTGCATACCAACAGGAGAAAGGGTACATGTAATCTGGGAGGCCCACACCTCCCTTGTGTCTAGTCATTTTGGTGTTGAAAAAACTTTGTGTCATGTACAAAGATTTTGTTTTCGGCCTCATATGAATAACATTGTGACTCGCTATGTATAGGGATGTGTGATTTGTTTTGTTTCAAAGCCCTCTAATAGAAAACTCGAGCTCTACACACCACTCCCTATTCTGAGTCATCCATGGGAAAGTGTGCAAATGGATATTGTAGGAGGTTTGCCTTTGTGTAGGAAAAGTCATGACTATTTGTACATCATTGTTGACTGTTTTAGTAAGATGTGCATTTTAATGCCTTGTAAGAAGCAAATCACTGCAAAGTAGACTGCTTATCTTTTCTTTCAGCGTGTTTGGGTCCATTTTGGGTTGCCCACATTGATTGTGTCAGATCGGGACTCTCGCTTTTTCGGAGAGTTTTGGACCAACTTGTGGAAGATGATGGACACCAAGTTGAAAAGAAGCATTGCATTTCATCCACAGATTGATGGACAAAAAGAGGTTTTCAACTACACCACGGTACACTTGTTGCGAGGCTATTGTGGGAAACATCCTAGTTTATGGGATGAGCATCTTCCATATGTGCAGTATTCCTATAATCGAGTAATGCACTCATCTACACGTCGTTCACTATTTGAGACATGTTTTGGCTACCTGTCAAAAGATCCTATTGATATGGTCTTTCGAAGGGAAGATGACTGCAGTGGACATGATTACAAGGACAAAGCACAGTGGTTCATTCAACAGATCCAGTTGATTCACCAAGCAGTACAGGAGTAGTTGGAGAAAAGTCAGGCCCAGTACAAGGCTCAAGATGACAAACACTAAGTCAACCATTAATTTCAAGTGGGCAACAAAGTATGGTTCCATATTAGCAAAGACATGATGAAGGTAGAAGGGAAGAATTTGCGACCAATCCGGCATGGTACATTTACCATCTTGGAGAAAATTGGGAACAATGCCTTCCGTCTCGATTTGTTGACATATATGCAAATGTACTCCATAGTGAATGTGGAAAACTTAAAGTTGTATGAGCCACCATTGATTATGGATACCAAAGAGGTTGGCAAAATCCCCAGTATTTATGACTTTGCACCAGAGTACCTCGATGAGTTACCTAAAGATACCATCCTTCACAAAAGAACCAGGACTTCACGACAGGGAAATGTGGAATACCTTCGAGTTGGTTTCAAAGAGATGCACCCTAGCAAGACAAAATGGTTGGAAAAACAAAGAGTGAGGGAACAATTCCCTCACTTTCCAATTGACTGATAAAGCTTTTGGAGGTCCAAAAGCTCCTCAATGGGGAGGATTGATCGAGGTGGATCTCCAGACACCAATGGCATCAAAAAGGCTTAAATTTCAAACTAGCAGAAAGATGATTAACTTGACATCAGATCGAAGTGCTCATCGCCCTGATTCCAATAGTGCAAATGGAACTCCAATCCGAGTTTAAATGAGTAAGATAGAGGCAGTCAAAGTTTTGGCTGACTTTTGCTGACTCGGCAGGATTAATGGAGACACAATTTGGAATTTTTCCAGTAGACAAAATCCGACCAACTCTGGCCAGATTCCAGGCAAACTTTTCACCTTGTTAAAATGTCTCCTTCGGTCCAGATTCCAAATTTTCAAAAATGGCCCATATTGTTATATGAAACAAAAATTATTAAAAAAAGGGTGGTGGGCCACCAACCCTGCCACCCCAATCCTTATCAAATATACATAATATTGGAAGGGTGAGCCACTACCCCCGGCCCCTCCCACCAGACTTAGGATTACCGTTGCGGATCTGTGGTTTATGTTCGAGCCAGAACCATTGCACGCAAAAAAAATAGGTGGTGGGCCAGCCCTTGGGGCATGGACCCAACCACCATTAAACCAACCCACCCATTCATAAGGATATGACCCCATTGGAGCCGACAATAGGTGGGGTGGGCAGGCCGCCCAAGGTAGGCCCAACCTGACCCCCTTTTAAAAATAATATTTGGCTATGTAAAATGGGAGGGGGTGGGGTTTGACCGCCCGACCCCCTCCATAACAAACAGATCCATAACCACTCCACCAATGGATAGTTTGTAAACTCCACCCACTTTTTGATATTTAAACTCAGTCATCAGTGTGCCCAGATAGTAGAGGAGCGCACACGTAGTTCAAGGAAAGTTATTCTGCAAGTGGCAGAACCATGAATAGTGTAGAGAGAGAGTATAAACCATGATTTGAACAATTTCTCCTGGGGGGCGGATTTTCACTTTGTCAAATTTTGACAAATTTTATATGGTTTCAACATTTCTCGACACCACGAATGTAATGGTGTTGTCCATTTCTCCATCAGAGTTTTGCATTTTTTGGTCATTTTTCAATATGGAGGTAAAGACTCCTTTTTGAAACTGATGTGTGTACTCTTCTTTCTCATGCCACTTAATGAATGAAGGCCCATTGATCGAGCAGGGCCCGGAGGCGTAGTCCAAGTCAGACGAACTTCATTATCAAGTTTCTTGTCTTCTTTCATGCTTTATGTGTTTCTCCTCTTCTCTCATGTGCACATTAAATTTCTATGTTTAAGATACAATTTATGCATGTAATTCTTTCATACATCTATACGTAAAAGATCCTGGACCAAGCATATTTCAATATTTTACATTAATGAAATGAAGTATTATTTCTGTTGCACCTCTATATTCATGTTTATTTCTATACTTTATTGCATTCCTACATAAATCTTGATCAGTGGTATCAAAGCGGTCTTCTCTTTATCTGTTTTTCTTTACATGTCCCCAATGAGGTCAAGATATTAGGAGTTAGGGCTTGAACTAGTCAAACCTTTGCAAGATCAACCTCACAAATCCTAATGGCTTCCCATGGCAGATGAAAAGAAATATGAGGGGGCAGGAGATCCTATCAAAATCTTGCTCTATGAAGCCCTTGAGCAACAAAGGAACGCGATGATGGACAACTTTGCCCAAATCCTTCAGTGGCTACCCAAGGGCGACGCATCTACTTCCGACAGCTACTCTAGAAGCACCACACACTTTAAGGTATAGATTAAATTTGAAATCTACATATTAAAGGGTTAGATAGATGTAGATGTTGTAGATAAATGGTTAAATCTACTAGAAGGGTATTTTCCTGTTCATGATTTTGCCAGCCGGGAAAAGATCATTTTTGCACTTCTCAAAGCAGCCCCCCATATCAAGGATTGGTGGGAAACCTACTGCGAGCAGAAGGATGAAATTACAGGCTCACTATTTTCAGTTGCACCCACTTGGAATTCATTCCGGGATGCCATCAAGGAGAAGTACCACCCTGTCAAAAGCTATGAGGATAAATATATAAAGTGGACAATGTTGCGGCAAGGAAGGGACCAAAATGTGCCGAAGTTCACAAATATTCTTCATACCCTTTGCGCAAAGTTGGGTATCAAGGATTCTGAGCAGCATTTGGTGCTCAAATACTGTGGTTGCCTACACAAGTACACCCAGGATGAGGTGGAGTTCCTGGACATCTCCTCGCTCAGCACGATGTACCAATACGCTGTCAAAATCGAGTATAAGTTTAAATAGAAGAAGTAAGGCTTTGAATCCACAAATCCGAAGCAAGGGAAAGGCTTCCCTAAACCGCAGCACCAAGGACCAAGCCAAGACGGTGTGACCCAAGACAACTCGTCGAAGCTACAAGAAAATAACAACACCATGAAGTCAATGAAGAACACTGGAAAGTGGTGTGAGTTCCATAAGAGCCCCACTCACAACACAAGTGAGTGTCAAACCAAGCAGTTGTTGGTGGCCAAGTTGAATGCTTCAGAATCAGATACATGTTCTGACCCTGAGTCAGAACCCGACAAGATGAATTACAAAGGGAAGCAGATCATTAATATGAAGCCTAATGCCACTATTGCCACCACCAAGATCCAAAAGAATGAGCCTGAAGTTCCAGAGGAGGGGGAGTGTCTTTTCCACTCATAGATGTGGGTGAAGGGGTCGCTGCTGCAATTCATTATTGATAGCGAGAGCCAAAAGAGCCTCATTTCAGCAGAGGTCATGAAGCGGTTGAGCGTACCGACTACACCACACCTGTAGCCGTACAATATCAAGTGGCTTCACGAAGGATGATATCTCTAAGTCCGCCAACAGTGCCGCCTTCCCTACAGCATCAAGCCCTTCATGGATGAGGTATTGTGTGATGTTGCACCTCTTGATGTTTGTGATGTATTATTAGGCCAACCATACATGTGGAAGCGACATGATGTGTATGAGTCAACGCCTCACGCTGTTATTATTTCTTTTGGTAATCTATTATATAGGATACCGGAGGTAGCCCCACCTATTGCCACCTCTTTTATCTCTGCTAAAAAATGCAGTAAGATCATCTCCCAGACTAGGAAATTCATTTTCTTTCTAGTTTGCCCTTAAAGTAAGGGGAAGATCGTAGCCACATCCAGGGCCCTCGGGAAGGGTTCCTCCACATAGCAGAAGCAAGTTGATATAGTCATGAAAGAAGGCATGAACATCTTCTCCTCACCCACAAGGGTACCATTGCAATGTCAGGTCAAGAATTTTTTCTATCTAACTCCCAGAGAACCTCTACCCAATGGACCAATATATCGCCACTCCATTCTAGAAAATGCCAAGTACAAGAAGCGACATCGAGTGCCACACAAGTTTTAGGTGGGCAACAAAGTCTGGTCACATTTGCACAAAAAATGCCTTACAAGAGACCATCGGAAACTCAAACCACTCTGATATGGTTCTTACACCATTACCAAGGTTGTGGGAAAAAATGCTTTGGAGCTTAGCATTCCCCCATTCCTTAGCTTGTACTGAGTGTTCAATGTGGATTGCCCTCGACCATGCGTCCCACCATTACTGGACACATCAAACATTGGAGAACACCTCACACCTACAGAGTTAAATGCAGACTGCATGGAAGAAGCCACATTTGATCGGATCATGGACACATAGATCAAGAACACCTGAAAACAAAGGATCAAACTATATCGAGTTGTCAAAGCAAGTCAACTCCTTCACCAAGACAAGTGGCTCACCAGGGACCATGTTCAGCAGAAGTTTCCTCATCTCATGGAGGAACTCAATGCAATGGGGACCATTGCTTCCTAAGGGGGGGGCGAAATGATCTAGGTGGATATTGGTGGCCACTTGCCTATTCCACTTGGACCCCACCATTATTTATTTCAGTTTTTTAGTTTCCTTATTTGTAGCACAATTTACTATTTTTGGCAGTTTTTTAGGTCTTGAATTTTCGGAGTCGTTTTGAAGCCCTAAATGACGTTTTTTGGAAAAACTGGGAACAACATGGGGCATAGGCCAATATTTTTTCACTCAAAAGTTGTAGTCCTCGGATAGATATTTCTAACAAGGTATTGTGCACATCAAACGAAGATCGTATGCCAAAGTTACGACCCCAGGAAGTTGATGTGCCAATTTACCCAAACAGGGCCAATAGTTTGGTGCTTCATCTCCTAAGGTTAGGGTTTTGGATGTTTATGGTTTTCCATTGTTTCTCAATAGTAAATAGGCATTGGAACCTCATTGTAACACAGTTCAGAGGCATGTAGCCGCAACATCTCTTCTCAAAGATAAACCACCATTTCCCTACCTGGTTTATTTCCATTTCTGTTTGTAAGCATATTTTAGTGTTTTACATTAATGAAATGAAGTATTATTTCTATTGCACCTTTGTATTCATGTTTATTTATGTACTTTATTGCATTCCTACATAAATCTGGATCAATGTACAAGGTTCTTGAAAGCACTTGACATGACAAAAAGTTGGACAACCCAATGTAGTTAAACCATTGTGAATTCACAATATGATCTACTCCGTAGTCTATCAAGAATTTTCAATGTCAAATGAAGCCATAATGCTCCAATCTCTAATCATGATATTTTCCCAATTGGCAGGCTCCAATCGCACACAACAAGGTTCGCCACATGCTTATTTATCGATATCTCCATGCATCATTGACCCACATGATCTCTTTGTTGGTGAATTTTATCTTCAACGCATACAGTCAAAGACACAAAGCAAGGAACCTTCATCACCAGTCTCTCTCCCGCAACTTGCAGGGATATTTTTTTTCGACACTCGGCACAACATTTCCATGCACAAGTACAAGCGAACAATAGACACACACAAATCTAATTTAATTCTACTTATGTGCAAAGCAACAATCCTCACGTATTTTCCATCTTACTGAGTTATACCGTGAGGAAGTGAGACCCAGATGAACTTTGATTCCAATTTAAAAATTTGAGGATTAGACATAGTACACAAATTAGACACAAAATAATAAGAGTATATTGCATTTCAAAACCACAATGCATAACACTAATATAGTACATATGAGATCTAATAGATTATAAGCTAGTTTGTGGTGGGTGAAATTGTTATTCATAATCGATGAGATTCCCGTGAATTAATTCCATGAAAAAATAGTTCTAATGAAAGTAAATTATTTATCTTTTTAATTAATTAATTATCTCTAATTTCACATTTGAAATAAAAATTTAAAAATAATATTTCTTTTAATTTAAAGTAAATTAATTTATATATATTTTTTTAAATTTAGTCTCATTTATATATTATTATTTTAATATAACATTTTGTGAGATTAAAAATTAAATCTGTAACTTCATATCAAAAAATGTTCTAGCAAAAATATACTTTAACAAAACAACACTCTATGACTGTCTCTCCAAAACTCCATAAATATTAATTCGTTAATATTTCATTATATGCAGATAGATCCCACCCTATATGTTTTTCTAAGATTTCAAAGTTTAAGTAGTTAAAATATATAAGCGCGTAGTCATAAGCGTAAGTGTATAAAACCTATATCTTTTATTAAAAAAAATCCAGATGTCAAAACTTGAGTAGTTTGAAAATTTATTACCTGTATCTGAAAATTCTCACTACCCTGTTGAATTATTGTAGCGAAGTTAGAACGATAAGTGGTCATAAAATAATCAGACACAAGCTGTCAGCGTTTATGCGCTATGACTTCCTTTTTTTTAGAGTACGGAGAAGATTGGTGACGCATAATTGATCACTTCACCGGTTTGGTAAGATGATGCAATTACAACGCAGGATAAATAAAATATGTGGTAAAGAGTTTAGGTTGACCGGAAGGTACCACATTTTTTTAGTTAAACTCATTCAAGCCTAACCATAAGGTTATTAAGGAGAATTTAACAATTGAATTAACTCTCAACAAGGTTATTAAAGAGAATTGAACAATTGAGTTAACTGTCAATGTTATAGGTGTTAAAGAGTTATTTAACCTAAAATAATATTTAAAAAGTATTTTTAAAAATATAAAAGAATTTGAAAATTTGTTGAGCATTTTAGATGGTATAAATTAAATAAGGTAAACTTTTTATTTTAGAAATGAAGAGTTTTAAGTGGTATATGTTACTAATTCTTACATTAAGGATGAGATAATAACTATCACCCTTACATTAGGATGAGATAATAACAATCACTCTTAATTATAGTTAGGTAAGTATCTGTCATTAATTTATACAATCAAGATGGGATAATAATAATCTGTATATATGAGCAAGGGAAGGAATGGCCTATATAGCTATGATGCTTGACATTTTGGCCAACAAGCATAGGGAAGAATGGTCCACCATAGCTATGATGCTTGAGGGGGGAAGGCATGGCCAGGAAGCCTAGGGAAGTATGGCTTGCCATAGATGCATGAATGAGAGAGACGGAGTTATAATGGACTAAATGCTCCTATTGCATTTCCCAACTTCTTCTTCCTGCCATATCATTTCACACCTTATTGTACACGATAATGTTGTTTCAAATGCGAGAAGGGGAGGCAAATATTTTATATTTCATTTCTCACTTAGTGTAGTTTTTTTTTTGCAAAAGAAAAAAACAACTTTTTTCATTGATAAACGAAAGATAGTTACATTTTCAAGTTCTATATAAAACCATTAGCCCCCATTGTCCTCCAAAACTGTAAAAGAGACTATGTCATATAGGCAAACAACCTTGCTTCGTCAAGGGTCAAAGCCTCTTCAAGAGTAGCATAAACCAGATCAATATCAAGTCAACAAAAAGAAAAAACCTAAAAAAAAAAATGACAAAATGACTCCTTGCATCAAAGTCGAAGATCTATATTATGTAGCCAACATGACCAAACCAAAGGGGCATGGGCCAAAAACCAAAACAGAGCCACCTCTAGAGGAGGAATGCCCCATAATTGAATATGGAACCATTGACAAGGTAATCAAATCAAATATTCCTAGGCATGATAGAAGCCCCTCGTGTGGAGAGTAAGTTTGCCATAGCATTTTGCTCACAGAAAATGTTGCAGAAGGAGATAAAATTAAAAGAAGCCATCATGCATTTAATTTTCTCCAAACACTGAATTAATGATTGCACCTCAAGTGATGATTGGCCCTTTTTCCAATCAATAAAAACCTTAGAGTATGCAACAATCAAAATCTCCTCCATAACCAGCTAAGATGCACATGTCATCACCTCCCATAGAGCCAACAGAGGCACATCACATCACCCCCCATAGAGTCAACACTTATGCTCTAAATTTGGTCTCAAACCCCCCCTAACCAGAAGAAATTAAAGGCCAGGGACAATACAAAGATGATAATAGTTCCACATCCACACCCTTCACTGGCAGAGGCTCGATCAAGAAAACCAACATAAAAAAATGTCAAGGTTCTCAATTAGTGTAGTTATCAAAGTTAAATGGTTAATAAATATTGATAAGCTTCAAAATATTTATTTCATCATAATTTCCAAAGGCTTCTTATTTCAACTTCAGGTGGATGAGGATATGTTGATTTTTTAAATTTTTTTTTTTTAATTCAGGGCAAGTATGCTCAGCACATGCTTAGTCTTAATGCTTATCAATGGTTGTAGTGTATTAAAGAGTTTGTTAGGTTGCACTGACTTTTAATAAATTTAAAAAATTATATTCATGTGAGGTGGTTCTCCCCACCAATTCCCTAGGGATTTGAGATTATTCCAATTCTAATAAGTTCTTCATTATTATTTATAACATTTATTTATTTATAAGAAAATTCTATTTAGAAAAATGGTCAATTACTTTTAATAAATTTTATAAATTAGATTATAGTGGTTTCCACCCACCCACCTCCTAGGGATTTGAGATTATTCCAATTCTAATAAGTTCCTCCATGCTAAGTTCCTCATTATTATTTATAATATCCATTTATAATTCTTTTTTTTCTTAAGTTAAAGTTGACTCATAACATTTGTATACATAGTTAATCATGTAATTGTGTGCATTAGTAAGGCATTCTACCTCTTGCAATAATTTTTTTGGTTATATTTATGAACCCTTCCGCTATATCAACCACATTAATATTTTTAATGTGGTTGTAATAGTATATTTCACATTGTAAAATCAAGTTTTGAAAATAATTGTGTTTCCCAATTTAGTTTATTCAAAATCTGAAGGGAACACTCTACCCATTATGAAATATAAAAATTTGAGATAATGTTAACCAATGTAACTATGAAAATCAATAAAATGAGGAAGAAATTAACTATTAAGAAAATTTTAAATTAATTATTAAAAAATATTAAAAATGAGTCAAATTTCTTGAAAAAATTAAACAAAATAAAAACAAAGAAACGATTATATGAGATGAAATTATAACAAATATATCTAAGTAAAATCTTTTAAATTAAAATTTTAAATATTAAAATTAATTTTTTTAATTTAAATTTAAAGATAATTAGAAAGCAATATTGAATTTACAAAAATATAAATAAATAAATACAACTTATGAAAACTTTGAGATTATGATTTTTTTTGTTAATTAGATATTTGTTTGAATTGCTAAGTCTTTCGTGCGACTATGCAGGTCACAAGTTCAATCCCAAGAATACCCAAGGGATGTTCAAGGCAGCGTCGGCGGACCCTCTTAGAGGTTATAGAGGCAGCCAATGGGATTCGAGGTACGATACCACACCACCACGATACCACCACCATTGCCGATTCCTCTAGTAAAAAAAATAAAATATAAAAATAAAAATAAAAAATAATTCAGTAGGCTAAAAAAACCAAAAACATATAAATTATTATTCTTGTAAATTGAAATTTTTATATCAACTTTAAAGTTTATATTTCACTATTTCTATTTCATAAACATTATTTGAAAATAATAACTATATTTTTAAAATAACTTTCAAAATAAAAGATAATATGAGATAGATAGAGTTTAAATATTTAATTGTAAAATATAAAATAAAATTAATAAAAAGATATTTAAAAGAAAAACCAAAGACACAAAGTATTCTTTTGTCGATTAAAATTTTCACACTAAATAAATATTCACCATTATTAATAAATTTATTTGAAAAAATAATTACATTTTATAATTAATTAACTTCCATCAAATATAAAATAAAATTAATAAAAAGATATTTAAAAGAAAAACCAAAGACACAAAGTATTCTTTTGTCGATTAAAATTTTCACACTAAATAAATATTCACCATTATTAATAAAATTTATTTGAA
>APFE031103830.1:52459-125763 GCA_000404065.3 Pinus taeda | reverse complement strand
TAAACATAAAAATTAATATCTACATCTACAATATTATTATTATGCAATTTTTTAAATAATAAAACCTCTTTAAAGTAACACATTTCAAATTTAAAATATATTGTTAATCTTTCTCTTCTCTTTACACCCCTTGGCCTATTTGCTGACTTGACCCTAAGAGCTTTCGAGAATTGACCCTGTGACCTCCCATTGGCGAGGCACTTGATTTGACCGATTGAGCTAACTCTTGGGGCTTTTACAATATATAATTATTTAAATTGTAGATTTATTTATATGTATGAAAAAAATAAAAAATAGACATGAAAATTAATATCTACATCTATAATATTATTATTATATGTTGGATACTTATTTTTCTATGGATTGGTGTGGAATATGAACAACCAACGAAGTCCAAGAGATCACTTGGAATATGAATCCAAGGGTCACACCATGTATTATAAATGTATATCATGTTAATAATGTATGCAATCGAATGCTTATCTTTCTATTTCATTGTTTATATTCCATGTGAGTTTAACATGGTATCAAAGTTGGATGGTTAGATCTGGCCTTTAGATTTTCCATTCTAAAACCTTTGTCAACTATAATTGAACTGCTTTATCTCCTTTGCCTTTCTGACCTTGTCAAACTTGTGTAACTCCTTTCATTTATGGTTGTTTCTCTGCCATATGCTTGACCCCCGAAATTTGAAATTCGTAGATCTCCAATTATGCTCAGACGGAGTAGTGGAGACATGATTATCTATGCAAGATTTTGTGTATTCAAATCCCTTGGAGATGTGTTGAATTTCCATTGACCAGAATTTTATCCATGCTTAATTTCTGTTCTAGAAAAACCTAGCTCTTAGCACTGCTGTTAAATACAATCTCTGCATTCAAAGCCCGAATGCGGCATATGTGCATAACAATTCATTAGTTGGCATGACAGTTTATATGTGAGTATGGTTCATGGGTGCATTGAATTTAATATTGTGCAAACTGACTTGGTGAAAAATTAACTTGGTATCCGCGTTGTTTATCTAATGCTATGTGTTGAATAGTTTGTTTGGATGACCAATGTATGTTGAACTGAGTCTAGTATGATGCATTTATCAATTTTGTTATCTATGATGTGCATTAGTGAATGTTGAGTGTATGCACCTCATATGGAATCCTTATAAAAATATATGCTTTTATATATCATGTGTGCTACAATGTTCATGGCATTCATTTAGGTTTCCATGTAGAGTTCTACAAAAGAAATGCCTCACTTTGTCCAATTTTAGCGGTGATTTGTTTGAGTTAGACTGCCTTATGGTTCGAATGCCGCAACAGAATTGTTTTAGTGAGGATGGTAAATGACTTCCCCGGATTGGCCTGTATTCTCATATTTTGAAACCAGAATTTGTTAGATTGTTGGTGATATCGAATATCCCAAAATAAGAAACTCCCATTGGATATGCTCCAGTTCCTCTTCCACTCCAGTTTCCCCCAATCCAGTTCCTCTTCCACTCCAGTTTCCCCCAATTGCTCGTAGTCATTTCCTCCTTCCTAAACAACTATACCATACCACCACCTCACCTCTGTTGAACGATCCATATCTCCATTGTTACATTATTTGGCTCCATAATACATTCCAATGCTCTTGTTCATATGCCCATGCCACTGCGTTTAATGAAAGGAGTCTTGGTTATAATAACTCTGTCATTGTGTTTCAAGAACCTCTATCACCGCATTTTAATAACCCTGCTCGTTGCATGACATACATGTAACATTGTTCTGGTTTTATTATGTAGCGTTGTTGTTTACTGCCTCCATATATAACGCTCCTCACCTTTCATGGTATCCTTACTCTAAGGTATAATGTTATATGTTATATAATTAATGTTGTTCATGCCTTCGCACCTACCTCCTCCTCTTGTGGTATCACACCACCAATTATGTAACGCCTTGCAGATGGATCGTCGGGCACGCGCGCCCTCCACTTCAGAAATATGACTAAGGCATGAAATATGCAATGGTGAACCAAGGGAGCGCGAGATAATGGAGCGAGTTGGTGATCCATCATTTATAGGCAAGCTGAATGACTCGTCGAACGAGCCGACCGTGGGTGAACGCAAAACGATGGGCGCGTTGGATGGGGCAGTCCCACACGATGGGCGGGCCGACCAACCGAAGGGCGATGGAGTGTGGTGAACGCACGGGTTTTGGAGAGTCGGCCAAGTGCTATGCTCTACGCTTGGTTGCATATATGTATGCCAATCGTTGGTGACATTTTATCATCGATCTTGGCTCGCAATAAGTCAAGGCAAGTGCGCAGAAGTAATAGGAGGCCATAGCAAGGGGAGTGCACATGCGCCCACCTGTCGGGCACTCTCAAACGGTATTGGCACTTGGTTAAGGCACAGTGAAGGTGCGGTGGTGCGTCCGCCTGCCAAGGTTGGAGAAACGAGTTCGGTTGTGCACGGGCGCGGGTGGAGCACGGGCACGCCCGCCCGTTCGACATAAACTTGTGGATTGTTGTATGATATTTGGGTGCAGTGTTGAGGTGCGACTGCCATGCACTTTTGCATGGGCGGGCGCCCAACCCCGTTTATGAACGCCGGTGGAGCAACACTCCCAGCCATTGTAACAAATTCTTACATATAATAAAAGATGTTCTTCTCTTGCATATTGTTGGCCTTTCTATTGTCGTTTATCATGTTATTATGATGGGTTCCGCACATTATAATATAATTGATGGTTTTTATACATGAATGAAGGCATAGTTCGTAAAGTAACATAATTATGAAGAAAGTTGGTTACTTAAGCTGTGCCGCACCCGGCCAATTAAAGGAAAAAGAATTGGGGGCGTGACAGGTGGTATCAGAGCTGATTTAGGGTTGAAGAAGCTTGATGATGAACGAAGTGAACGGTTATGTATGCAAGGACAGGTTACAGAGAAATCATGGATAAACAGTCTGGGTTTCGTGGACTTGATGGTCTGTGGAAAGACCATTCAAGCTCTTGTGGACATAGGGGCCATTCATAACTTTACGACGACACGGTTGGAAAGAGAGGTTGGACTGATGATCCTCCCATCAAACATGGAGGTCAAGGCAGTGAACTCTAGAGCTAAGGCGGCGGGTTTGGCACACGAAGTGCCGGTGCAGATAAAAGACTGGACGGGTCAATTGGACTTCACGGTGATGGAGATAAACGACTTTGATGTGATACTTGGACATGATTTCTTGAAGGGCAACATGGCTATTATTGTCCCCTTTTGTGATGAGGTGGTGCCGGTTGGATAGACACAAAATTGGACTTTGCCCACTCATAGGCAAAGGAGAGAAGTCAAGGTGCAGCATGTTTCTGCACTAAGTTTGGAGAAGGCTATGAAGGAGTCAGATATGGAGACATATGCAGTGATGTTCAAGGGAGTCGAAGGTGATGGAATGGGGATGCCTGTTCCAGCTGAGATTTCTGATGTGCTAGCCGAGTATGTGGATTTGATGCCTAATGAGCTACCGAAGAAGCTTCCACCAAGGCGTACAGTGGACCATAGCATTGAGCTTGAACCAGGGAAGCAACCCCCGGCAAGAGCACCTTATCGTTTATCAGGCTCTGAGTTGGAGGAATTGAAATGGCAGCTAAAGGAGTTAGTTGATGCAAGTTTCATTAGACCTTCAAGATCCCCTTATGGAGCTCCGGTATTGTTCCAGCGAAAGAAGGATTCCAATGAGCTACGGATGTGCTGTGACTACCATGCATTGAACAAGCAGACGGTGAGAAACAGGTATCCTTTGCCATTGGCTGCTGATTGCTTTGACAAGCTTGCAAAAGCCCGAGTGTTTTCCAAGTTGGACTTGAGGCATGGGTATTATCAGGTGTGGATAGCTGAAGGAGATGAGAAGAAGACCGCGATCTTAACAAGGTATGGTAGCTTTGAGTTCCTTGTTATGCCATTCGGGTTGTGCAACGCTCCTGCTACGTTTTACACTTTGATGAATGATGTTCTACGATCATACTTGGATTCATTCATAGTGGTGTACTTGGATGATATAGTGGTGTATAGTGACAACATGGAGGATCATAAGAAGCACTTGGCGATGGTGTTCGAGGCACTGAGAGAGAATCAGTTGTTCTTGAAGAAGTCTAAGTGTGTGTTCGCTCAGACTAAGATTCCGTTCCTTGGGCATATTATTGGTCAGGGGTACATACGGATGGAGCCGAGCATAGTGAAGGCGATCGAGGACTGAGTTGAACTGAAGAATGTCCATGAGATGAGGGTGTTCTTGGGCATGACCAACTACCAACAGAAGTTTGTAGAAGATTACTCCAAGGTAACATCGGCACTAACAGACTTATTGAATAAAGACAAGAGGTGGTGTTGGACGGATAAATGTCAAAAGGCATTTGATGACTTGAAGAGAAGGATGGTTACAACATGGATACTGAAGTTGCCTAACTTCGAGAGACCGTTTGAGGTACACACTGATGCTTTAGATTTTTCCATAGGAGGGGTTCTTATGCAAGATGGGCATCCGGTGGCGTATGAGAGTTGGAAGTTGCAGGATAGGGAACGGAGGTATACGGTTCATGAGAAGGAGATGACTGCGATCATCCATTGTCTTCATGTGTGGAGGCATTACCTGATTGGGAAGCCGTTTGTTGTCAAGACTGACAACGTTGCAGCAAGTTATTTTGCATCACAACCGAAGCTTTCTACAAAGCAAGCTCGTTGGCAGGACTTCTTGGTAGAATTCGACATGTCTATTGAGTATAGACCGGGTAGACACAATGCGCTAGCAGATGCCGTTAGTAGAAAGGGACAACTTGTAGCATTGGAGGGTGAAGACCGAGCAGCAAGGAGTAGAAGTCGGGTTCAGATGTCAGAAGAGATGCAAAACAAACTCAAGGAAAGTGTTGAAACCGATACTTTAGCACAGAATATAGTGAAGCAGATAAAGGAAGGGAAGACACGAAAGTTCTTTCTATGGGACGGTTACTTGTTCTTTGGAAACTGAATCTATGTTCCAAATACATCTGGTCCCAGGAGGCACCTTTTGAAGGAGTGCCATGATTCTCCATGGGCTGGCCACCCAGGGCAGTGTCGTTCTTTGGCATTGTTGGAGAGGGGGTTCTTTTGGGAGAAGATGTGAGAGGATGTGGAGGAGTATGTACATACGTACATCATTTGTCAGCAGGACAAATCGGATACTCAGAGGCAAGGAGGACTGTTGCAGCCTTTACCGATTCCAGAGAGGCCATGGATGAGTGTCTCGATGGACTTCATCACTCAGTTACCACAGGTGCAAGGGTATAATGGGATCATGGTCGTGGTTGATCGTTTTTCCAAGTATGTTGTCTTTGTTCCTACAAAGATACCTTGTGGAGCCAAGCAGACTGCAGAATTGTTCTTTAAGAATATAGTGAAGTATTAGGGAATGTCGTTGAGCATTGTGTCGAATAGAGATCCGCGTTTTACAGGGAGATTTTGGACCACATTGTTCAATTTAGTTGGGACAGAGTTGTTGAGGAGTTCGAGCTACCATCCACAGACAGATGGGTAGACCGAGAGGATCAACACATCGCTGGAGGACTACTTGCGACATTATGTGACGACTGATTAGAAGAATTGGCCTGAAATCTTGGATATTGCACAGTTTAGCTACAATATTCAAAAGAGTTTTGCGACAGGGTACAGTCCATTTGAGTTTGTGAATGGACAGATGCCAGTTGCACCACACACTGTTATGACAGGAGGTTTTTTTAGGAGTCCTCATGTGAAGAGGTTCATGAAGGCTTGGGAGGAGACCTTGGAGTTGGCACGGTTGCGCTTGCACGATGTTGCAAGGAGGATGAAGAAGTATGCTAATAGGGGAAGATGGGATGTACACTTCAGTGTGGGAGATATGGTGTTTCTCAGGATTACCGGAGAGCAGTTTCAGCCAGCCAAGGGGACGGCCGCCAAACTGACACGGAAGTATGAGGGACCATTTCAGGTAAAGAAGCGAGTAGGAGCGGTTGCTTATGAGCTGGAGCTTCCGCACCATATGCACATGAAGCATCCAATTTTTCACATTAGTCAGTTGAAGAGATGCAGACTTGATTCAGACCATCCAGAGAGAGCTGAATCACCGAGAGGACCAGCCAGGATAGTGGACAAACCAGGCTTGGAGTTGGAGAAGATTTTGGACTTTAGAACTACAGGGATTGGTTGCCACCAGAAACAGGAGTACCTTGTCCGACGGAAGGAAGCACCGGAGGAGGAGAGTTGGGAATCGGAGGACTCACATTGGAGATGGAAGAGGAAGATTACGAGGTATGAACGGAGGATACTGAGGCAGTCGGGATTGTCGAGGGCGACAATGATTTCCAGTGGGGGAGGATGTAATGCCTTGCAGATGGATTGCCAGGCGCGCGTGCCCTCCACTTCGGAAATATGACTAAGGCATGAAATATGTGATGGTGAACCAAGGGCACGTGAGATAATGGAGCGAGTTGGTGATCCATCGTTTATAGGCAAGTTGAACGACTCGTCGAACAAGCTGACCGTGGGTGAACGCACAACGATGGGTGCGTTGGATGGGGTGGTCCCACATGATGGGCGGGCTCACCAACCGAAGGGCGATGGAGTGTGGTGAACGCACGGGTTTTTGAGAGTCGGCCGAGTGCTAGGCTCTACACTTGGTCGCATATATGTATGCCAATCGTTGGTGACATTTTATCATCGATCTTGGCTCGCAATAAGTCAAGGCAAGTGCGCAGAAGTAATAGGAGGCTGCAACAACGGGAGCGCACATGCGCCCACCCACCGGCACTCTCAAACGGTATTGGCACTTGGTTAAGGCGCAGTGAAGGTGCGGTGGTGCGCCCGCCCGCCGAGGTTGGAGAAACGAGTTCGGTTGTGCACGGGCACGGGTGGAGCACGGGCACGCCCGCCCGTTTGACATAAACTTGTGGATTGTTGTATGATATTTGGGTGGAGTGTTGAGGTGCGACCGCCGTGCACTCTTGCACGGGCAGGCGCCCAACCCCGTTTATGAACGCCGATGGAGCGATGCTCCCGGCCATTGTAACAAATTCTTACATATAATAAAAAATGTTCTTCTCTTGCATATTATTGGTGTTTCTATTGTCGTTTATCATGTTATTATGATGGTTTCCGCACATTATAATATAATTGATGGTTTTTATACATGAATGAAGGCGTAGTTCGTAAAGTAACATAATTATGAAGAAAGTTGGTTACTTAGGCGGTGTCGCACCCAACCAATTAAAGGAAAAAAGAATTGGGCGCGTGACAAGTTACGTCGAACACCAGTCATAATATATCATAGTTTCCATAGTTACACTGTCAGCTTTACCTCCACGCTGTCCATTCCACTTCCTGCAAGGCGTCCACCAGTTTTGAATTTGTTGAGATGGATATGTAGCAATGGAAAAGGGGCTAGAATTTGTTGTTTCCAAAGGCATATCTGTCTATCATCATCAATATCTATGAATTCTCCATATTTTATTGTGTTCAAGGAGATATGAAAGATAATCCTGTACATCTTGATTGAAAATAATCATGAAAATATTTGATTCTTGACGCCAGAATCAGGAAACTCTGTAGAATTTGGTGTTTTCCGTGTGGACTATTGGTCTACTCACAACATAGGAACGACAAACTTGATAGACGGTATGACTGAGTGTATGAAATTGTGTTGAAGTTGTGTTGGAGATTATGTACATGATTAAAATATTGCTTTCAATGTGAGATCCTAGCACTTGAGTATGAAGGCTATGACTTAACGCTGGTGGAAACGTTGCGTTTTGAACATTGGTGGAAACAAATCGTGATTATGCACTGGAATTCGAACGGTAGGATGGAGCTAACCTACTTGCAGTGTTGTGTTGTGCATTGAATTCCATATACAGTGGTGCATTTGAATGTGTTGGACAGTTTTGAAAGTGATGATGCTGAAATGACCAAGTAATGGTGTAGTGAGTGTAAATTGTCTCATGGTCAATGATTATTGGTTGTCTTTGTTGTAAGACTAATGTGGAAGGACGTGGTACAATACATCGACTCAAAGACCTTTGTGTGTTGGTTATACCTCTTCATTAAATCTAGTTTGAGGTATGCATTAACAACATGGAATATTTTCTTAAATATGTTGAATGTTTATGGTGAACGTAACGTTGGATCTCTATTCAAAATTTTGTGAAGACCATGAGCATGGTCGTTGTTTATTATATTTTGGTTGTATACATTGAATTTCATAAAGGATATATATATATATATATTATATATATATATATATATATATATATATATATATATATATATATATATATATATATATATTAATATGGTGTAAATTTTTTAATCCATTGGTTTAAAGAAGAGATCATTGAGATGAGTTTGTTTTTGCTAACACAATGGAAAATTTTGATGATATATTAAAGCTAATAAACACCCTAATACTTTCCACTCTTTACGGGAAAGTAAACATTAGCAACGACTTTCTTTGTGACATTCAAACCTACCTGCATAATGCACAGGAAAAGATTGATTTTTTGCAACAAGAATCTCAGTTCCAGCAAGATGAGCTTCAACAAATTTCTCATTCTAAATTGTTTTCTACTCAAAGCAATCCTTTGTTCAAGGTTAAAAGAGACACCCATAAAAAACCATCAAGTGATGAAATTAGTAAGATTGAGGTTGATTTAGATCCGGTACCTAATGAAGCAGCAAAATTACATGATGCAGAAATTCAGCTTGCACTTCCCAAGTCGATCATCAGACCTTGGGAATAGCTTGTCCATAACAAGAACATAACTAGTCTTGGATATGACAAGGATGTGTCCTTTCATATTCCAGATTACTCAAAAGCCATCTAGTTTCAGAGTGTTGGATTCCTTTATGACAATTCACCTTCACCTGTTCTAGATTCTTCTCCTCCACATTTGCAGCCAAAAGTTGTTAAATGGCAACACTGTGATCAAGTTGGCCATATTAAATATCATTGTTTTTATCTTCATCCATGTGAGCATTGTCATAAAACCACTCATTTTTCAAATAGATGCTTCAAAAACAAGCATCCTGGAAGAACAAATATTCATCTTGGATGGATCACTTCTTGGCAATGGGCTTCAACAGCCAAGAAGATATTTAAGTCATATGTCAAAACTTGTTCTAAAGTATTGAACAATCTTGAAGTTGAGTTTTCTCCATAATCTCACCTTGTATCTGATAGGGGGGGAAGTGTTTGTTATCTACAAGCTTCAAAGCCGCATCAAGCAAGCCTAAGCCACAACCTGCTCTACCACATTTAGAGTTGTAGCCAGAGACAAAGATGCCCCTCAGCATGCCTTCGGTTAATGATCAGCCTTAAACCATCTATGCAGGGTTGAGACATCTCTTCAAAGAATTGGGGACACTTCCTCTAGCAAAAGACTTCAACTTCTGGCAAGTTTTGGAAGAGTTCCAAGAATTTCATTAAGCATTCTAGAGTTGGTGGTCATCCTTAAACCATCACAAGTTGAGACCTCCCTTTTGAGGTTGAGGTTCTCCCTTTTTATGCGAGGTGAGACCTCCCTTTCAAGCTTCAAGGTTTCCCTCTTCAAAACATGAGGAGCACTTCCTCTAGCAGAAGACCTCAGCTTCATTCCATATTTGGAAGAGTCCTGGGAATTGCATTAGCGTTCTAGTGTTGGTGGTCATCCTTAAACCACCCCCTTATACCAACATTTCAAGGAGCACGTTCAGCCTAGTGTCGCCATGCATTTTTGCACATTTTGTATTACAACTCTCTTCTTGGACTCATACATACCTCTTCGGATTAAGGGGCGGAATGTTGGACACCTAATCCTCTATGGGTTGGTGTGGAATGTGAACAACCACTGGAGTCCAAGAGACCACTTGGAGTATGAATCCAAGGGTCACACCATGTACTATAAATTTATATCATGTCAATAATATATGCAATCGAATGTTTATCTTTCTATTTTGTTGTTTATATTCCATGTGAGTTTAACATTATTTGATTTTTTAAATAATAAAAACACTTTAAACTAACACATTGCAAATTTAAAATATACCATTAATCCTTCTCTTCTCTTTTCATAAAAAGTAAGGAATTAATAAATATATATATATATATATATATTATATATAATATATATATATTTTTGCGATGATATTGTATTATTATCTTTTCTCTATAGAGGTAAAAAATATTTAATGGATTTTTTTAATTGAATTTTATTTTATATTTATTAAAATTAATTATTAATATTTTTATTTATAATATATAATTAATTTAAATTGCAGATTTATTACATGTATGGAAAAAAAAAAAATAGACCTGAAAAATAATTAATCGTGAAAATGTTATATAGAGGAGGTAAGGGTTTAGTAGGTGGTGATTGTCTTTCACATCATAGAAGTAATTCAAGAGTAATTTGTATGGAAGCATACATTTTTTGTCTTCAAGGTATTTCTCCAACTCTTCCTCGTCATCCTCTATTTTTCGCTAATTATCAAGTTACAGTAAGGCATATGATCAAAGGAACTAAAGGAAATGTGTAACATACCCATTCAATATTTTAAAGTTATTTTCCGATAATGGAAAGTGTTACATCAAAATTTACCAAATCATTAAGTTTTGTTATGAAATGGAGTAATAAATTGGGTCATTTATTCCATAAACAAGGGGTATCATACACAAATTTTGTATCTAACTTAGTCGTGACCTTATTATTGGATAATAATAATAATAATAACCTCATTGAAACCCAAAACCAACCCTACTTTCAGATTCAGCTAATAAAATTTTTTTTGGTGATAAGTTTTCTCTCAATCTGATTCTTGGATTAGAATTCATGTCTATTAGAAGGTTTACACATTGATTCATTGCCACATCAGCATGTACTTGGAACGGTCGAGAGACTAGAAGTCGAGCAACAGAGCTCCACATAAAATGCCCTATTACAGATATTATCAAAAGTAAAACGCATGAATATGTCTTGAAGATCAATTATTCTACACCTGCAATAGGGTCGTTTAGTATCAGAATCAATCGCCCGAGCACAGACTCTTGTAAGGATTCAATCGTGTGACTGAGATTGGTTGAAGAATTGAATTCCTACACAACAGTCATCCTTTGCAAGGCCCAAAAGTGCCCGTCAGCATTTAGAATCCCATCCCTAGAAAATATCTGAACACCCTTCTGAATATTGGACCCTTGGGAAAACTAGAGAACGTTGTTTTCAATATCTATTCTACTTTTGTGAGGACGTTGGTGATGACTGCAAACCAATTCTCGGTTGGGACTCTCATCATGAAATTTCCCCCTCATTTGTTGAGAGTTCATGAAAGCCAATCATATGTGTTGTTGAGAATGAGATGGATAAACAAATATGGGAGCGTTCCTATGATAGGCCAATCTATGGGTGGGAGTTTGTGAAAGCCAATCATATGTGTTGTTGAGAATGAGATGGATAAGCAAAGATGATAATATTCCTATGATAGTATCTCCACCTTCTCTGATTAATGAAATATAATAATACACATCAAACACATGTTGTTGTACCCAAAGAGGCAGCCAAGCTGACAGATGTGAATTCTATTATTGTTATTTCCCATGTTGCCGAAAAAATCCATCTTCTATAGAAGCGTTTTGGAAACCTAAAACTACATATGAGAACCCGTGGTGTGCTTGAATAGAAGCGTTTTGGAAACCTAAAACTACATATGAGAACCCGTGGTGTGCTTGAATCTAGTTAGAGGAATGTGTATTTATATATGTTGTATGAGTTTCTGGATGGTGGGAACATTGGGAACTTGAGTACGGGTGTTGGGAATGGCTAGAGGTTTCCCCAAATTTTACAAGAAACTTTTAATTAGAACGGTAATATTATATAATAAAAAATTTAAAAATATAATATTTTTTTTTAATTATATAATTCATATAATAATCAAATTAATATTGAATTCAAATATTCAAAATATTAAAATAAATTTAAATATATTATAAATAATAATGTATAACCGCTCATATATATATATAAATATTCTTTGGGTGTCTCTTTTCCCTGAGTCTTTTCCTTAGATATATATAATATATATATATATATAATATATATATATATATATATATATATATATATATATTATATTATATATATATATATATATATATGTAAGTTCATTATCAATTCTCTCACACATGACGAGTCTTTGAAACAATCTGGCTTAAAAATACAAAGGAACAATTTTACATATGTTTCTCTAGTTATTCTTAAGAGAAAAAGAAAAGCAACTCTAATGTTTAAGCATTGACAACCACATACAATATACACACACAATATTTTACGATATATATACATAAACAACAAAGGAAAAACTCATTAGCATGGCGTCCCAAATATCGCCCTTATGTCAAGGTGTCACACGCTTCCTTAGCTCATCAAGAGATTACTCCAGTTTCTCAATTAAGGATATCAGTGTTAAGGATGTCTTTGGCCTTTCTTCCTGCGAAGGTTTCAACAAAGGCTCATGTTTTGCGGGTATTTCAACATATTTATCTATTGGCTTTGTATTCCCCAACCCCACCGAACGTCGAAACTCCAAAAAAGATAGTGTTCACAGTTCCCGAAACTTTCCCCAGCTCCCGCTAAAAAGGTAAAGTCCCCATACATTTCCAAAGCTCTCAGGAGTGCATGAACCATTCTAACGGGTTTCCCACTTCTTAGGAGTGGTTCCAATGTAACATAGATATTTATCATGGGTGGCGTTGACGTCTAATCATTTTTCTGGTTGGTTCTACCCTATTTAAGAACTGTTCGCCCAATGATTCGAGAATACTGTATAGTTTTTCTTATTTTATGTGTGGCTTTCACTTGACCACTGAGTAACCCTGTTTTTTTCATGAGATGAGCATTAATAATTAGTTTATAGACATTGGTTGCATTTGGCTGCTGAGGAACGTGATTTGCATGTGGGGAGCGTTTATAAATGTATAAACTTCATAATTTTATTTGCCGTGAGTGGTAATTGGAAGTCAGCATATGGGTAGACAAATACTAGATCATATTGTGATCATATTGTGATCATATTATGAAATCGTAGCTTGTGCAGTTTTTGGTGGGTGAAATTATCACTCGTAATTGATGGGATTCTCATGAATTAATTCAATGTGAATAGGTGGTCCAATGAAATTAAAAGTGTTCATGAATTCTAATTTCTTCTTTGAAATTTTCTACTATAAACTCTAGGAGCATATGATTTTCATGGCATAAAAGCTCCTTTCAAATTTCTACTTTGTTGTTGGTGATGAATTTGTTGCCTCCTCTCTCCAATATTGTCATGGTTTCTCATAATCTTCATTGTAGGCTTCTTTGAATCTGTTTTGTTAATTATTCCTACATCCAAACTTCCATATCCTCTTTGAAGGTAAGAGCTATATCTATTCACTTCTATGTTGCACTTAACCTTTTCAAACTGTTGATCTTTTTCTTCAAGTTGATTTCTCAATTTATCTGCTACATTTTCGAGTGCTTCAACATCATATTTCTTTTCTTTTTTCTTGTTGCACATTAATTTTTTATTTCCTTTTGAATCCTACAGTTGGGTTCTCAAGGTAGTGAACTTCTCCTCGATATTTTTCTCCTTCTCATCACAAATATGCAATAATTTCTTATGATCTCTATATGCAACAGTTAGTTTATCCACTTGAGTTTCTAATTATTTCATCACAACCATTTTTTATTCATATTCATCCTTAATGATAGTAATAGTGTTCTCATCGTCACTACCAAGCTCAATAAAATCATTAGAATTATAATTAAAAAATTCTTTCAACATATTACCATGTGATACATCTCATTTGGGCGAGATTTCAGAATTTCAGCTTCTTTTTCAATGGATTGATTTTCTTCCTTCAAATTATTTTCCTTTCAAGACATCCTCTTCTTTGTTCTGGCCATAATCCACGATTTACTCTCCAAGAAGTCAAGCTTCACTAAAGAGCACCAACTCCGATACCAATTGTTGGAAATTTATTCACTACTAACACGGGGGGTGAATCAGTAGTGATGGCCTTTATATCGATTTTTAATCCTTTGTTCACAATCTCAAATATCCATGCACATTCACAACATTAGCTCATCAAAACATGTAAGAAAAAATAACTCAAAACATAATAACCATGAGAAATAACCATGAGAAATATTAACACAAGCATGCACCCATAAGAACACAAGTATTTCTGGTGGAAACCGTTTCGGGAGAAAACCACCATGTTGTTGTTGTGCTACTCAATTCTTTTATTAATCTGCCAAACAAATTTTGCATCGATTAGATTATTCCCATAATTCATAATACTTTGCTTCCTTCATAGTATAATGGCACCTACCAGACGTGAAATTTATTTCTCTCTCAGATCTATGGACTACCATCCGTTGGAAGCTCCCACAACCAACGATCCTCGCCCAACTCCCATTGGATTATCCAATTCCTATTGGATGGATAAATTTCTTCCTTCTACTGAATTCGCAAAATAATTTTCTACTATCAAGCCTTCCCGCCTTCACTTCCTTTATGCAACCCATGTTTTAGAATATTTCACACTGGGTTCTCAATTCACTCAACATGAGCATCCCAACAACACCATGCATTGTATCCCTTGTGTGTGGTTTGATGTGTTAAATGGTTGCATCTATGTATGTATATGTGTGGAATATATGCTCAAATGTGTCAAAAAGATGAAAAGCAAGAATATGTTAACAATGGTTAAACGAAAAACATGAAATAACCCCTACATAAAATCATATTAATCGCACTATAATTAAGACCAAGTCATAATACAACATAGAGCGATGAAAGATTGGGTCAATAGTGGGCTTTGTAACCCTTTATTAATATACGATTACAAAGAGAGAGACTGTATGCATAACACGGTCAATATTCACTCTTGAGTCATTTGAGGTCACATTGCAAGTTGTTTTTCTGCTCGACGAACACAACTTTAACGTCCAAGGGAATTTTCCTTGGTATCAGTTGAGTCATCAACTTTATCTAAATTCCCTTCACCCTTGCATTTTTAGCAGGTTGTATATCTATTGTTGGCATCATAAAGTGATAGTCGAGGGACCTGAAGGCTCTTCTTATCGACATGGAGCTGTTTGCAATCCCGACATAATGTCTGGAACTATCGGCATGTGGCAGTCGTAGGTTTTTTTGCAGTCTCTTAAATAGGAATTTGGTGACTAGATTCGACCTTTGCTTTTGGAGCTAGGGTTTCAACAAGGGTCTTAGCTTTAGTCTTCTTCTAATTTATAGGTGCAAGGTTTCTTCATGTCCTCCATCTCAATTGTTCTACATGATTACTCAATTCATGGGCGTATATCATTTTTATCAATCCATGATGACATATATTATGAGAAAACAACTCAGTTCTAGTTCCGGCCTTAGAAGTTGTTTTGAGCAAACTTTGGTGTAAAAAAAAAGGTAGACTCATCTTACTAAAACTAGCTAAGTGACATAAAAATATCATGTGATATAAATAAACCTTTGAGTAATTTCCTTCACACATAAAGAACATCTACATAGTCCTTAGAATTGGTCATTCGGGCTTCAGCATACTGTGAGGGATTCCAACGATCCAATTAGGGTTTAGAGCATTTTTCTTCAAGAAGAAATTCATCTACATTTTGTACCATTTTCTTTTTGAACCACCTTCCTCCTTCAACAGATAACCCTGTGGCTTTTGTAATAGACTCCTCAGTGATTGCAAAATCTAAATCCCTTACCTCTTTTGTGTTTCCATCAAAGGAATTAATGAATTTGTGGCACTAGCTCAAATTGTATCCATTAAAACGATGAAAACTTGGCTCCCATCAGGCATTGGTGAAAACTAGTATGAATTCTTGATAAGCTTGGAACCACTCTATTCCATTTGGTTCATATCGCTTTATATGGCCATATTTTCGCATTTATCAACTACAACTATACCCAACCCCTAGTGACACGATGTAAAAACTCTCCTATGCACTGCAAACTGGTTACTAGGAAATGCTAGAAATGACCCTTTTACAAATAACTCAAGTTTTTAGGTTTTAGCTTTAAAACCCTCCTTTTGATGTTTAGAAACTACTCCAGATGTCACATCAAGTAGTAAAATGTGTTAAATTAATTCAAAGAACATTTAAGAACTTGAAATCAACAACATGGTAATTAGAAAACTTTTATTTTTTCAAATTCCTATAGGCACTACAAAAATATTTTGCAGTGTAGTCTATAGGCATTGTGAAATATTTTCGTAGCACTAGTTGTAGGCGCTACAAAAATATTTCATAGCGCCACTTGTATTCATTTGATTGGCTCCGTTTTTGCTAAAAGACTTAGGATAAACTGAGGCATAGCATAAATAAATGCTTTTGAAATGTTTATAAACTTTATGCTACCTTTTCATACAATATTTTTTACATAGCGTAATACTTAACCCTTCAATCTTTCTAAATGAAGTTGTCAACTGATTCTCAAAACATTTGGACTATTTTTGAAGGTACAAACCTAGTGTTAACAGGATGAATGGATGAGGGTAGCATGCAAGCATGTAGAGAGGCATCCATTAGAATGAGTTGAATCAACTAGAGTGGACATGGTGGGATGTTGCATGAGTCAGGTGAGCACAAAGGAGAAAAAATGACTATTGAGATGGGTTGGGCCAAAATATCATTTTGGAAAATTATGTAATACATAATATTGACCCATTTGAAATGGAAGGATGCAACCTTCTTCAACTTGGAATGATTCTTGTAAATGCGACAAGAGAGTTGGCTAAGGAAACAAGCATTTGACCAAGTTCCATTTGAATTATAAGCGTTAATGTGAGATAAAGAGTTGGTATAAGAGTTGGAGGGGAAATGCATAAGTTTATATGATTAGGTGAGTCATTGTACAAGTCATGACATAATTTTCTTACGGGACAAAGTGTATGGATATAAGTTCTTGTTATTCATAGGCAAATATAAGCATGCAAACAAAAGACAAATAAATACACAAGATTCTACTTCAATCAATAATTTCTATTAATTTATTATTCTCTCATATACATCCACCAAGCTACGACTATTCTCTCTTCTTGCTTCACATTACAATGGCCCAACCATAGGTATATAAAGACCAAACTTTTTAAATATGGAATCATACAAACTATAACTCTCCTTTCCTCATGCAAACTAAGAATTCATGCTTTAACTAAACTTTTCTAACTTTCCTTTACCTTAACTGAACATTTTTTCGTTTTCTTAACTCAAATTTTCAGTACAAAGCATTAAAATTCTAACTTTGGCTCACTCGACTTATAATATTAGACTCAAATTTCTTTCCCTAACTCTACTCTTCATGCATTACATGCATACAAGAGTAATTACTATTTCTAAAACCCCCCCTTAATTGTGACCATATGACTCAATATTAACTTATTCGTGACTCAACTATGCATGCTACAATTGCAATAAAAAAATGACTCAAAAAAGTTTTACATTGTATTTTTTTCTTTTTCATTCCTTCCATATTCTATACCCTTGAAACTGCTTTATTTTCAATTGTTGTTTCTTGATGTAAGCTTCATATTTCTTCACTTGCTGCTACTACCATTTTTCTTTGAATTCTTTCATATTTGTTCTAAAAAACAATTTAGGCTTTCAGATCCTATATTCTATAGCTTCCTCTTGAAATATTCGTTCACTCATGGACTACTACCACAATTATTCATCTTGAAACTATGAACTTTGCCATGCTTCTTCTGCTTCATATTCATGGTCTTCTTTCTACCATCTTTATTGATAGTAGAATTTGATCTCTTCTTGGCTCCAATGTTGAAAAATTGTTTCAATGCTTTCTTCTTCATCTCTAGAAAATTCCATGCCCTTTCCTACATCTTTTTCTTCATCTTCTCTTTAAACTATAACTGTAAATGGATTGGTGTCTTGTCTACTTGCGCACTTAAAATCAATGTTAAAAACATCTTCATTATGCTCTGCAGTGAGAGCTTTCTCTACTTCTTCTTTCTTCTTTAGCTCTTCAACTGCATTGAGGCTATCTTCCATTGTTATGTTGTTAGTGGATATTCTCATCAAAAACTCATGAATAACTTTATCCTCTTCTTAATCATCAATTGATTCTAGATTATGCACTACTTCATGAGAAATTCTAACTATTGCTTCATAACTTTCTTCTATAGTGGTAGCTTCAACCTTTAATTCTTCATCAAACATGGCACTTTCCATTTTTCCACAATCAATTCTTGTTTCAAAAAGATACCAAATTTCATCAACGTAATTTTCGTCCACTCTATGGTGAGATATTTGAGCATATATGTGCTCATTAACAATTTCAACTTCACCATTCATCATTTGTTACTGGATTCATGAGAAATGCACTTTCAACTCTACAAACCATTACTTCATATGAAAATTTGTCTTTGTTATTGTCAAATTTAAATGTCTCAAACTCTGATGCAAAGAGGTCATCATCAACTACAATCATAGAAACTAGATCACACATGTTATTCACTTCTTTATTGGAAGCTTCACCATCATCAACAAGGTCTATTGTTGGATTCGCCAATTCACAAATCATTTTGTAGTCACCACCCACATGTGTCTCGTCACAATGGCATTCGCCATCCATGTTATAGTGGGGTTCTCGAACATCTATATGCTCTTTCTCTACTTCACACGTAAAGGCTTCAACTTCTCACTCTGCAATATTTTCTGTTTTTTCTTCATCCATATGCATGTCTTCATGATGGGTTTCACTTTTATAGTCTTTATGACCATCATCCACATTTGAGTGGGATTCTCCAAGATTTGTTTTCCTCCTAGAGTTTTTCTCATTTACTCTCAGGCCTATAGTTGAATTTCTATTGATTATTCAACAAACTATAATATAATTTGTTGCTTTATGTCACTTTCCTATATACCAAATTCTACTTCTAGGGTCTTCCATGCTTCCTAAGAAGATGTAGCTTTTGCTACCTTGCACAACGAAATCACATCAAATGCGTGTTTTATAGTATCCAATACTAAGGAATCACATACTTCATCATATGGGTTATTAGACCGATACTCAATCAACTCTTTACATCGAAGAAATTTTTTCATTTGGATAGTTCCCAAAAAATAAAATTTGTACTGGTAAATTTTGGAAGTGTTACCAGATCTATCTCGATCCATTCATCCTTGAATTGTTCTACTTCATTTACTTGTCTTTTAGATGCCCCAAATGTGGTGAGAACCTCTACGATCTCTTCAAAATAATTTTGATCTTCCTTTTGATTTCTTGTCTTGGTTTGCTTCAGTCTTGATTTGTGACCCATGACTGCCATCTTTCTTTTGTCTTTTCTCTTCTTTCCTTATTGTGTCATCCTTCTAGAAATGAACGTTGCGTACACTTGATTATCTTTAAAACTAAACATTTTAACATTCACTTTAATGGTGGCTCCTAACAACTACTAGCAACTTTGCTAAGCTATTTTACGTAGATTCTTATGGAGGCTCATGGCTACAGCTTATAGTGGAGACTCCTTCTTTGGTTAGTGGCAGTGGCTCTTTCCTCTTGATATGGTGGTGGCGCTATAGGCTACTCACCCTAATCTTTTAGTAGTTGTGTTTACAAACTCTCAATGAGCTCGAATTTCTACTTATGGACTAATAGATGCAAACTTTGATTTGTGGGATACTCACAATAGCCAAGGCTCCTAGTGGAAGTAGCTCACAACCTTCTTTACTCCTTTGGTTCTTTGAAACCTTACTAAACATTGCTCTGATACCACTTGTTATTTACAGGCAAAGATAAACATGCAAACACAAGACAAATATATAGACAAGTTTCTACTTGAATAAAGAAGTTTTATTCAATATTAATTATTCTCTCATATACATCCATCAAGTTTTTCTTATTCTCTCTTCTTACTTCACATTACAATGAACCAACCATGAGTATATAAGCACTAAACTTTCTAAATATGGAATCATGCAAACTCTAACTTTCTTTTCCTCATGCAAACTATAATTTGACGCTTTAACTAATCTTTTGTAACTTGACTTTAACATAAATCGACATTTTTCTTTTCCTTAGCTTTTCTTGACAAAGCATTAGCTTTTTAACTCTAACTCACTTGACTTCTAATATTAGACTTAATTTGATTTCTTTCATTTAACTCTTCATACATTGCATGCATATGAGAGTACTTACTATTTCTATCAAGTGAAACGATTTTGATCTATTACAAAGTTGTGATTGATGGCAATAAATCAAATGGGGATAGGTTTGTATGAATTGTGTGCTCTATAATTTTTAAATTGTTATACAAGACTAGATTTCACTTGGTTGTAACACATTTGAATATTTGACATTTATTAGGCCACTTGGGTTGTTGATTCTATAAGATTAATTTCATTCGTATCATTTGCATATTGGTTATGTTAAGGCATAATTGTATGGAATGATTATCTACATACTTCAATAAGTGTTAAATTTATGAATTTTAATAATCATGAAATATAAAAAGTGAGATGCACTATGAAATCATGTAGTTTTAGATTGAGAAAATTAATAAAATGAAATGAGCGAGGATGCACCACAAACCTACACTGATGGGCCATTTGGGTACGCTAAGTCACCCTTTGATGTGGGTGACTATAGGGGCATGACAATGACTTTTTAGGTTAAATTAAAGGTTACACTAGAGGTACACTTTCAACCTCCTTTATAATTTATTTATATATATCTCTATTAATTGAGGAAGATAAATCGCATAGTAGTTATTCCCTACTTTGAAATGATATCAATTACTAATATTACTTGGTTTCTTAATAATGCATTCATGGTTTTCTAATTACTAGATGAAACTTTTTACCAAAATATTAATACCTAACAATAAATTAATATCAAAAACTACTAAACTAGATTGTATTATATTATAATATATATATATTTTTTTTATATATAGTAAAGTTTTTTCTAAGAAAAATTTATTAATACTAAACTACTGTGTAGGAAATAATTAAATTTCTCACTTTTCAAGACATGCAAGATCAATTTTTTCACTTTTCATTTAGAAAGAAAAAATGAAGGTTTAAAATGCATATATTGATGAATTTGTATTTTTTTTTGGACTTTTCTATGTATAGTTTTGATATCTATATATATATGTATGTATGTATGTATGTATGTAATCTAATTTTTTGCAAATTTATATCAAAGTTTTAGTCAAGGTAATTCAAAATTTATCACTATTTTAAAAGGTAAATAATTTTAGCTCCATGAATGTACTCAATTGATCAATACTTGCTATGAAGTCTTTGTAAAATGAGAGATCAAAGTTCAAATCAACAAAAAACACTTTTTATGATTTATTATTATATTTAAATGTGTTATATTTGTAATTTGTTTGAAATCAAATTATTTAATTTAATACTTTTAATATTTTTATATATTTTTCAATAATATACTTACATTAACATTTATTAAATTAGTTCAAAAATTCTATTTTTTAATTTTATATTTTAATTTTATACTAATTTTAAAAAATAAGTATATATTTACCTATTTAATTTTTATATTTATTAAAAGATTATTGAAAATATAATAAAATAATAAATAACATCATATGATAATTTCATTTGTTTAAATATCTATTTTCAAAATTTTAAAATATAATTATCTTCTATCCACTCATGGAACCTATGTGTCAAAGGGGCATAAGAGGAATCTTGCCAGCAAAAAAGAGTCGATTACCCAAAAAAATAAAAAACGAAGATTCCAACAAATCTTTATGTGTAAGATAACAAAATTGGTAAGTGAAATTGATATGGTTTTGTATTAAGTGTTAACTGTCTTAAATGGATTTTATCTTAATTTCCATTGTTTCAAGTGGCCAATGTCTTAAATATAAAGTTTGTTTTAAAATATTTTTGTCTTAAAATATTTTTGTCTCACACTGTTTTTGTCTTATACAGAAAGTTTTGTCTTAAAATATTTTTGTCTTAAACTTGTTTTTGTCTTAAATATAAACTTGTCTTCTTCTTTTTTTTGTCTCAAACTATTTTTGTCTTAAAATTGATATTAAATTTTATTGTAAAATAACTAAAATAAAAAGTGACTTTTTAAGGCAAAAGATTTATTTTGTCTTAAAATTGCCCTTCCCAATTTCACATAACAAGATTCTCCACATGCATGTTTATCGATATCTCCATGCATCATTGACCCACATGATCTCTTTACTCGTGAGTTTTATCTTCAACACTTACATTCAAAGACACAAAGCAAGAAACCTTCATCACCAATCTCTCCTTCAACTTCCAAGGATGAAGGATGTTTTTTTGACACTAGGCACAACAATTCCATGCACAACAACTTAACAATAAACACACACTAATCTAATTTAATTATACTTATATACAAAGCATCAACCCTGGCTTATACAAAGGATCAACCCTCACTTATTTTCCATCTTATTGAGACCTAAAGCAAGTGAGCCCTCTCATGAGCTAGTGAGGCTCTAAGCTTTGATAACAATTTAGAAATTTGAAGATTAGACATAGTACACAAAATTACACACAAAATAATAAGAGTATATTGCATTTCAAAACTAAAATGCATAACATTAATATAGTGCATATGAGATCCAATAGATTCTAAGCTAAGAGATTATAGTTGAGAGAATACCTTAACAACCCAATCCAACCAACAAATACAATCTACTATGGTAAGCATTAATTCTAGCAAATATTTTCTCAATAAAAAATGTGATAATAAATAATAAAAATGATAATAAGAATAATAAGTTGACTTTTATATATGAAGCCTAAAAAGTGGATAATAACTACTCATAAATTTACAAATTTACTTCTACTCATTAAAATGTTATAAAATGTTTGAAGAACACATCAATAATATATCAGATGAAAAATCCGTTGAAAATCCCTATTTCTAGGAATATGACTAAGATATGCAACCTTAATGATTTCTATATTTGAATTTGCTTCGACAATCATCGAGATGCTCCATAAAAGACTATATTAAATAACCTTGCGTCCAATATATAGCTGCATTGACCAGATTGGTCATCATACAGTAATGGAGACCCACTTCTAAAAGTAGATGCACTAGACGAGGATATACGACAAGCAGAAATTAGTGAATGATAGATTTCTTGGTAAGATGTACGGCGTTTAGATCTCATGCATTAACTCGCCTTGCTTGCAGCGTCACCTTGAACCCGCCTTTCATGTAAAGAGTGACTCCAAGCTTAGATTTCACACTTTCAATACTATCCGCTGCCCGAACTTTAAAGCAATACAACACGGATGCCGCTACGTATTTCATTTGCAAATAAGCAAAATCCTTTCCTAAGCACACGCGAGGACCTCCGTTGAAGACAGAGAATTTGGGAGCAGAGTGGCCAGGAAAATCGCCCTTATTGAGCCATCTCTCTGGTTTGAAATCCATACAGTCACTCCCCCATATGCTTTCCATTCGTCCCATGGCGTAAATGATGTAAAATATGACCGTACCTTTCTTAACTGCCGTGCCGTCTGGCAATACCACGTCCTCTGAGACTTGTTTCCTGTCTATGGGCAGAGGAGGGTAGAGCCTCAGCGCCTCGGAGAGACAGGCATGCAGATAATGCATCTGTTTCAACTCCTCTTTACTGAAACGAACAGTTGGATCATTATTGTCTTCTAATTGCTTTCTTGCTTCTAAAATGCTGTGAATCTCCTCCACGATTTTATCTTCGACGTGGCGATGTTGAAGGAGAAGCCAGAAAAACCACGACAGTGCTACAGACGTGGTGTCACGGCCAGCAAAAATGAAATTTAAACAAACGTCTCGCAATGATTTTTCGGAATACAAGAACGTCCCATGCTCGTCTCGGCATCTCATGAACACAGATAGTAAGTCCTCGGGCACCTTGTCATCAGATACGGCGGCGCTAATAAATTGCTTCCTCCGCGAGGAAATGATGTCCATAAGAAACTCGTCGATGGTCTTTAAGGCATCTTGGAGTTTGACGTCGATGCCTAACCCTAAACGTCTCATGAATCTGCGCGCAAACTTGGGCGTCACGAATCGAAGCGCAGTTGCCTCCGCCGCAACCTCTATTGCCTTGGCGAAGGGAACGGCGGGAAGACTTGGACTCAAGCAAAAGGGTTCCACGCCAAATGCCCTGTTACAGATATTATCAAAAGTAAAACGCATGAATACGTCTTGCAGATCAACTATACTGCAGCTGGAACAGGCGGCGTCCAGTATTGGAATCAAACGCCCGGTCACAGACTCTTGCAGGGATTCGATCGCGTGACTGAGACTGGTTGAAGAATTGAATTCTGCGACAGCAGTCTTCCTTTGCAAGGCCCAAAAGTGCCCGTCGGCGTTTAAAATCCCGTCCCCCAGAAAATCTCTGAACGCCCTTCTGAATATGGGGCCCTTGGGAAAACTGGAGAACTTTGTTTTCAGTATGTATTCTACGTTTGCGGGGTCGCTGGTGATGACTGCAGACCAATTGTCGTTTGGGCCTCTGAACATGAAAGTTCCGCCGCATTTGTTGAGAGTTCTTTAAAGCCAATCATATGTGTCGTTGAGAATGAGATGTATGAACAAGGATGGAAGCATTCCTATGATAGGCCACACAATGGGAAATCCCCATCTTCTCCGATTAATGAAAAATAAGAATACACAGCAAACACATGCTGCAGTACCCAGTGAGGCAGCCAAGCCGCCAGATGCGAATTCTATTATTCTCATTCTCCCCATGGAACCCAACAAATCCATTTTCTATACGAGCACTTTGGAAACCTAAAACTCCATATAAGAACGCGTGGTGTGCTTGAAACTAGCTAGAGGAATGCGTATTTATCATGGGTGGCCTTGGCGTTTAATCAATTTTTCTGGTTGCTTCGACGTCTTTTAACAACCGTTCGCCCGGCGACTCTAGAGTAATGTCTAGTTTTGCTTCTTTTTTATGTGTGACTTGCACTTCACTGCTCAGTAACCCTAATTATTAGTTTATAGGCTTGGGTTGCATTTGGCTGCTGGGTAACGTGATTTGCCTGAACTTGGTGACTTTATTTTCCCTCAGCCGTAATCAGAAATGGACATAGGGCTAGACAAATACTGGATCATATTCAGAAATTGCAGTTTGTGGTCGGTGAAATTGTTATTCATAATTGGTCGGATTCCCGCAAATCAATTCCCCTGCAAAAGATGGTCCCCATGAAAGTTAAAATTTATTGTTTTAACTAATTGATTCTCTAATTTCACCTGTGAAGTAAGAATTTAAAAATAATATTTAGAGTAAATTTGTGTACATTAATTGGCTTAATAGGTATTAAATAATTTAAAGTATATATTTGATAATTTGAGGATAGATAAGTAAATAAAATCCCATCCTGTATATATATATATTTTTAGAAAAATACAGATTTCAAAGCTTAAGTAGTTAAAATTAGCATGCCATATTCTGTAATATATAAGCGGTTAGTGGATAAAACCAATATTTTTTATTAAACAAATCCAGATCTCAAGACTTGAGTGGTTCGTTAGAAAATTTATTACCGTCCGTATCTGAAAATAATGACAAGTACCCAGTTGAATTATAGAAATCTAGAATGATAGGTGGCAATAAATGTCAGCCTTTATGCGCTATGACTCCTTTTTGCTAAGAGTACGGAGAAGATTGGTGACGAATAATTGATTACTTCACTGGCTTGGTAAGATGATGCATTGATGACGCAATTACAATGGATGGTAAATAAAATATGTGTTAAAGAGATTAGGTTCACCCGAAGGATCATATTTTATATTTTTTAGCTAGATTAATTAGAGCCTATTAAGGAGAATTGAATAATTGAGTTAACTCTCAAAGTGAAAGAGGTTGAAGAATTATTTAATTTAAAATAATATTTAAATGATATTTTCAGAAATATAAAAGAATTTGAAAATTGTTAAAGATGTTCGATGGTATTAATTAAATAATGTAATTTCTTTTTTCTTTTTTATTTAGAAAAAGGAATTTTAAGTGGTATCTTTCCGTAATTCGTACAGTTAGGATAAGTTAATAACAATCGGTCTTAATTATAGTTAAGTAAGTATCTGTATGTATGAGCCAGGGAAGGAATGGCGCTCTATAGCTATGATGCTTGACGGCTTGGCCAGTGAGCATGGGCAAGAATGGCCCAAAGAATGCCCAGCCATAGTTATGAATCAAATTTTTTGAAAAAATTAAAAAAATAATAAAAAATTATATGAGTTTGGGAGGCTTCTTTCTAAGCTTTTTGAGTATAGGAATAAAATCTTAAATCAAAATAAATAATTTGTTTCTTTGAGTCCGATAGACCAATGTTTGGTCTGATTGGTTCATCATCATCACACATGATAGGGCTAGATAAAAGCCTTAAAAATTAAATTTTAATATTAAAAATTAATTATTAATTTAAATGTAAAGAGAATTAGAAAATAATTGTTTAATTTTAAAATATTTAAATAATAAATAAATTTAAAATAAATTTTGAAATTGTAATTTTTGGTTATTTAAATAATTTTTTGAATGCATAAGTAATTCAGCACTCTAAAAAACAGGTATCACAACAACTTTGTAAATTAATATGCCTTAAATTTATTGATTTCTAGAATCTTTATTCAAATTTTATAAAACTTAATTTGGAAAATACTCTTAAAAAAACCATTTTAATCTATTAATTAACTATGCTAATATTTAATTTTATAATTTCTTAATAATAGTAAAAAATATTTTATTAAAAAACCAAAAACATATAAATTTATTATTTTTATAAATTAAAATTTTAACATCAACTTTAGATTTTTGATTTCACTAATTGTATCGCATCAACTTTATTTGAAAAATAATAATTCATATAACAATTAATTAACTTCCAAAATAAAAAATGAATGTAGTTTTAAGTATTTAATTTTAATAATTTTTAATAAAATTGATAAGAAAATATTTTAGAGAAAAACCAAAAAAACATATAAATTATTTTGTATATGCCTTTGGGTCTTTTTAAAAGCTAGTGAGGGACCTAGAATTAAGAAAGAAGTTAAGATAGCCCCTAGTGTCCAACTTCCCTTTATCCAAGGGACAACTCACAAGATTGTTAGGATTTTGAGGAGGAAATCAATTGGCTCTACCTTTATTTTGAGGAAGAAATCAATTGGCTCTACCTTTAGACCTTTAAAAATCATTTGTAGCTATTTAAGATCTATCAAAGACCTTATTGATCCAAAATGCATGAAAGGTGTTTAAATGTGTCCAGCTTCCCTTTATCCAAGGGACAACTCACAAGATTGTTAGGATTTTGAGGAGGAAATCAATTGGCTCTACCTTTATTTTGAGGAAGAAATCAATTGGCTCTACCTTTAGACCTTTAAAAATCATTTGTAGCTGTTTAAGATCTATCAAAGACCTTATTGATCCAAAATGCATGAAAGGTGTTTATTTAATTCCTTGTTCTTGTGGAACCCCCTACATTGGAGAGACAGGACATTCCATTTCACAAAGGATTCAAGAGCACGCAGTGGACCTTAGACACCGTAGGACCAACGCCTCTGCCCTAGCAGAACATGTTGAATTAACGAAGCACCATATTTTCTTAGAAGAATCTAAGGTCCTTGCAAGGGTGGACCATTTCCATCACCTAAAATTAAGAGAAGCCATTGAAATTGAAAAGAGCAATAAGACTCTTAAGAGGGACAATGGATGGAAGTTAAGTACTTCGTGGGTTCTTTCTCTTTGTTTGTAACCCCATGCCCCTGCCTTTGTTGGTTATTGTATTAAAATATAACAAAAATAAATTAATTAATTATTTTCCAAAAGTCAAATTTAACTATTTACTAAATCAATTTTTATCTCTTAACATTCTTTGTCATTAATTATTCTTTTGATTGTATTAAAATGTAATAAAAATAAATTAATTAATTATTTTCCAAAAGTCAAATTTAACTATTTACTAAATCAATTTTTATCTCTTAACATTCTTTGTCATTAATTATTCTTTTGTGACCGCTGCATCTCTGAGATATATTTTAGGAATTTGTTGATCTTGCTCCTCAACTTGGTCTTGATGATGAATCTAGATTGAAATTCTAAATGACCATTAATCTTTCATGTGACTTGGAGAAAATATTAATCATTATATCATGAATCACAGAAGCATCCAATCTAAAATTATTTTTTTGTCAATTAATATTTTTACATTAAATAAATATTTTTATTTCAAACAATAATTATATTTAGCAATTAATTAAATTCCATCCAATACAAAATAAAGAAATGACCGCTAACACCATCTCTCCATTTCCTACCTAAAAAGAAATAAAATATAAAAAAATTGACCCTGATATTAAATTAATATCCACATAAAATAATAAAGCCCTTTAAAGTAACACATTTGGAATTAGGAATATATGGTTAATCTTTCTCTTTTCCTATAGTTAAAAAGAAATCATATAAAAATCAAGAGTATTAATTTTCTCCATAGAGGGAGGGAAAATTATTTTAATGAAGTTTTAATATAATTGAATTAAATTATTATTATATAATTTAAATTTATATATATAATTATTTAAATGACTGATTTATTTATATGTATGTAAAAATTAAAAAATAAATATGAAGAATAATTAATAATAAAAATGCTATATAGAGGAGGTAAGGGCTTATTAGGTGGTGATTGTGGTTCACTTAATTGAAGAGCAATTTATTTTTTCAGGAAAAAGCATAATTATATTATATTGAGCCTGTATAAACAGTACCAGATAATATATATTATGCCAATTACATATACATCGATATTATCATATATTAACCACCAAAATCATGAGAATCAAAAAGGAGATAAAAAGGAAAAACCATAATCATATCATGCCAATTACATATACATAGATACTATCATATATTAACCACCAAAATTATGATAATAAAAAAGGAGACAAAAAGGAAAACCCATAATCGGATCATATGAACACATTGAAAGGAAGAGCAATTTATATAAAAGGATACATTTTTCTTCCAAGTATTTCTCTAGCTCCTTATTATTTTCTATTTTTGCTAATAAGTTATAAAAAGCATTTTTCCAACTTTTCCTCATTAATTTTTATTTTTACTAACAAGTTATAATAAGGCATATGTTCCAGGTAACTAAAGGAAATGTGTAATATACCTTCCGAGACTCTTAAACCTCTTAAAGTTATTTTTGGATAGTGGAAAATGTTACATCAAAATTTACCAAATCACTAATGTCTATTATTATGAAATGAGGTAATAAATTTCTTAGTTTCCAACCTCCCTCATAAGTTTTCTCTCAATACGACTATTGATTAGAAGTTATGTCTATCAGAAAGTTTACACATTGATTCATTGCCATATCAACGCGTACTTGGAATGAGTGGAAGATTCGATCAACAGTGCTCCACGCCAAATGCCATGTTACATATATTATCAAAAGTAAAACGCATGAATATGTTTTGAAGATCAATTCTGCACCTGGAACAAGGTCCTCTAGTATCGGAATCAATCGCCTGGGCACAGACTCTCGCAAGAATTCGATCGCGTGACCAACACTGGTTGAAGAATTGAATTCTGACACAACAGTCTTCCTTGCAAGGCCCAAATGTGCCCGTCGGCATTTAAAAACTCATCTCCCAAAAAATATATGAAAGCCCTTTTGAATATTGAACCCTTGGGAAAATTGGAGAACTTTTTTTTCAATATGTATTCTCGTTTGCGGGGTCGCTAATGATGACTGCAGACCAATTATCGTTTGGGCCTCTGAACACGAAAGTTCCCCCGCATTTGTTCAGAGTTCGTGAAAGCCAATCATATGAGTCATTGAGAATGAGATGGATAAACAAGGATGAGAGCATTCCTATGATAGGCCACTCTATGGGACATCTCCACGTTCTCCGATTAATGAAATATAACAATACACAGCAAACATATGTTGTTGCACCCAGCGAGCCAACCAAGTTTTCAGATGAGAATTCTATTATTTTTTAATTCAGGCTTCTGTGATTCATAATATGTTTGACAAAAAATTGTTGAGGATAATGGTTAACTATGTTATGTAATTGCTGACAAATTAGCCAACAAATTTTGTGTTCTGAGTTACTAGAATTAGGGTAGCAAATTAATAGATGTAGTTAGTTATCATTCAACAAATTATTAGCTACAATAGATTAGAATCAGAGGTTATTCGGATAATGGATAATCCAGTTAGAAACATGTTGGCTATATAATAATGTATTCATTTCTCCTATGATGATATGAGATTCCAATGAGAGTTCAGCTCATGGATTGAGAATCAGACTTCTCTTGTTTTTGTTCACTAGTTTTTTTATGTTTTCATATGTATGATCTTGATAGTTTTAACATGTGGTATCACAACTAGGTTAAGAAAGTTTATTTATATGTAAAGTGTGTTGGCAAGAGGGTTCAAAAGTTTGTGAAATGCATTGGCATGAGTTTCATAATTTTGTGAAGCCTATGCAAATTCAAGTTATTGGTGGGAGTGCAATTAGCAACAATGACCAACAACAACAACAAGATGAATATTTCTCAACCACAAATACGAGTGTTTAAAGGTGAGAACTTTGGTTTTTGGAGCATTAAGATTAAAACATTGTTTCTCTCACAAGATTTGTGGGATTTCGTAGAAAATTGCTATACAAAACTATATGCTCAAACACTTGCCTACTTGACTCAAGACCAAAGAACACAACTAAAGGAAAATCATAAAAAAGATTCAAAGGCACTCTTTCTAGTCCAACAAGCAGTGCATGATTCTGTTTTTTCCAAGACTAGTTGGAGTAACAAAATCAAAGGAGGCATGGGATGCTTTATAGCAAGCATAACAAGGAACTCATAAGGTAAAAATTGTTAAGCTGCAGTCCTTAAGAAGAGAATTTGAAATTTTGTGGATGCAAACTGTTTTTTCCAAGACTAGTTGGAGTAACAAAATCAAAGGAGGCATGGGATGCTTTATAGCAAGCATAACAAGGAACTCATAAGGTAAAAATTGTTAAGTTGCAGTCCTTAAGAAGAGAATCTGAAATTTTGTGGATGCAAAACTCTAAATCGATTCAAGATTTTTTCACGAGAGTTATGAGAACAGTGAATGAAATTAGCCCTTATGGCAAAGATTTAAAAAATCAAAAAAATGTTTAGAAGATTTTAAGAAGTTTCCCTACAAAATTTGATGGGGTTGCTGTTGCTATTGAGGAGTCTAAGGATATAACTCAATTGTCTGGGAATGATTTAATGGGGACTCTTCAATCTCATGAGCAAAGAATCAATAGATCTTCTGAAAAATTCATTGAGCAAGCTTTTCAAGCAAGAGGAAATGTTTCCAAAGACAAAAATGGTTCCTCTCATGAGGAAAGCCAGAACACTTATGGAAGAGGAAGAGGACGAACATACAAAGAAGGCAGAGGTCGAGGGAGATTTTTTTTTGCAAACAACAAAGGAAGAGGTAATGATGATAATGATGGAGGTAAAATATTTAATAAATTCCAAGTTTAGTGTTTTTATTGTAAACGATTTGGCCATTATGAACGAAATTGTTGGAAAAAAACAAAAACGACAAGATAATTTTTCAGAAAAAGAAGAGTTTGGCACTTTATTCTTGGTTTTTGATTCAAATAATAATGTTTCCAAGGAGGCGTGGCTTATGGATAGTGGTTACAACAATCACATGATAGGAAAGAAAGATGGCTTTGTGTAGATAGATGAATCTACAAAATCTGATGTACTATTGGGAGATGACAGCGAGTTGAAGCTAAAGGTAAGGGAACAATTGATGTGAAGACAAAAGAAGGAAAACCAAAGCACATTAATGATGTTTTATATGTTCTTGGTCTAGCACACAATTTGTTAAGTGTGGGGCAACTCCTTGAAAATGGATATTTAATTGTTTTCAAGAACAAGCAATGCATAATCTATGATAAAGATGACCATAGTAAAATTATTGCTAAGACTAATATGCTGCAAAATAGAATTTTTGCTTTTAATCTCCCTTTTGAAGCAAGTATAACATTAAATGTTGCTTATGATGATAGTTCCTAGCTATGGCACATAAGGTATGGACATTTGAATATGAAAGGCTTGAAATTGTTATATAACAAGCAAATGGTCAAAGGATTACCACTTATTGGTTCTATTGATAAAGTCTATGAAGGGTGTATTCTTGGTAAGAAACACAGAGATTCATTTCCAGTAGGAAATCATGGAAAGCAAGTAAACCAATGGAGCTAGTGCATGCAAATATATGTGGTCCTATGCAAACTTTGTCTCTCAACAAAAATAAGTATTTCATTATTTTTGGGGATGATTTTAGTAGAAGAACATGGGTATATTTCATTAAATAAAAATCTGATGCATTTGTCATATTTCACAATTTAAAGCTCTTGTAGAAAAGCAAAGTGGTTATTCTCTAAAAACATTACGAACAGATAGAGGGGGAGAATCCACTTCTAATATGTTTGATTCTTATTGTAAAATGAATGGCATTCAAAAGCAATTGACAACTAGTTATACTCCCTAATAGAATGACATTGTGGAACGTAAGAATAGAACAATTGTTGAGATGGCTAGGAGCATGATGAAAGGTGAAAAACTTCCAAACATTTTTTGGGCTGAAGCTGTAGCTACATCTGTTTATTTGCTTAATAGATGTCCAACAAGAAGTGTGAAAAATGTTACCTCTTATGAAGCATGGTGTGGAAGAAAACCCAATATTTCTCATTTAAGATTCTTTTGTTCCATTTTCTATGCTCATGTTCCTACTAAAAAGAGAAGAAAGCTTGATGATAAAAGTGTGAAATGAATTTTTATTGGATATTATGAGGTAACCAAAGGTTATAGATTGTACAATCCACAAACTGAAAAACTAATGGTTTTTCGTGATGTGTTCTTTGATAAGAAAGAAGAATGACAGTGGAACTAGGATGTGCAACAACAAACTCCAAGTATTATTGTACAAGAAGACGAATATTTTGTTTTTACAAATCCATCTAGTAATCAAAATACTTCACAGGCCAAATCCACTTCATCATCTTCTGCAATGTCAAGTCCTGTATCAAGTCCAAGTCCTCCTCCGAAAAACACAAAATCTTTAAATAAAATTTATGGTTATACTAATTTTGCTTTGATGTCTCAGATTGAAGCAGAGCCAAGATGTTTAGAAGATGCAGTAAAAGAGTTAGTTTGGTGCAAAGCAATGGATGAAGAGGTGACAATGATTAAAAAGAGTGAAACATGAGAGCTTTTGGATCCTCCTACTGAGAAAAAAGTCACTGGGGTGAAATGGTTGTATAAAACCAAGTATGCAGTTCATGGCTCATATACACACGAAAAAAACAAGGTTAGTAGCAAAGGGATATGCTCAACAATCACGTATTGACTACAATGAAACATATACTCCTATTGCAAGATTTGATACAATCAATATTGTTTTTGTATTGGCAACACAATATAAATGGTTAGTTTATCAATTTGATTAAAAATCAACCTTTCTAAATGGTGAGTTGAAAGAAGATGTATATGTTTAGTAGCCCCAAGGATTGAATAAGCAGGAAATGAACACAAAGTCTACAAACTGAAAAAGATTCTTTATGGGCTTAAACAAATTCCAAGAGAATGGTATACTAGAATTCACTTATCTTTTGAAAAAGGGGATTAATAGAAGTGAAAATGAACGCACATTATATATCATGTCAAATCGTAATGATATAACAATTGTCTGCTTATATGTAAATGACTTGATATACACATCTTCAAGTGATTTGTTAGTGGAAGAGTTCGCACAGGCTATGATGACTAAATTTGAAATGACTGATTTGGGTTTACTCCATTATTTTCTTGGCATAGAAGTGACACAAATGAATGATGTAATTTTTATTTCACAAAAAAAATATGTTTCAAATCTTCTTCACAAATGGAAAATGGGAAATTGTAAACCCATGATCACACCCATGAATACAAATGAAATTTTTTTTTAGAAGATTGAGCTGAAAAGTTAGACGCTCAATCGTATAAGAGTTGGGTAAGAAGTCTTTTGTATCTTACTACCACTAGGTCTGATATTATGCATGAAGTAGGTTTGATTTCTTGATTCATGCAAAGTCCAAGCAAGATTCATTTTGGAGCAACAAAAAGAATTTTGAGGTATCTCCCTGGAAGAAGCAATTATGGAATTTGGTATAGTTCGTTAAATAATTATGGGTTGGTTGGTTATGCAGACAATGATTGGGTTGTATCTCTTCATGATAGAAAAAACACTTCAAGTTATGTCTTCAACACAAATTAGCCAACAAATTTTGTGTACTGATTTATCAGAATTAGGGCAGCTATAACTCATAATTAGGGCAACAAACTAATAGGCAGCTATAACTCATAATTAGGGCAACAAACTAATAGATGTAGAATTAGGGCAGCTATAACTCATAATTAGGGCAACAAACTAATAGGCAGCTATAACTCATAATTAGGGCAACAAACTAATAGATGTAGTGAGCTATTATTCAGTAACTTATTAGGGGTAATAACTCATAATTAGGGCAACAAATTAATATATGTAGTGAGTTATTATTCAACAAATTATTAGGGGTAGTAGATTAGAATCCAATTAGAAATATGTTGGCTATATAATAATATGTTCATTGCTCATATGGTAATATGAGATTCCAATGAGAATTTAGCATGCTCATGGATTGAGAATTAGACTTCTATTGTTTTTTTCATTAGTTTTTTTTATATTTTCATAGATATACTTTTGATAAATTTAACAAAAATCTTTGAATAAAAATCACATAAAAAAAATCTGGTTTCAAACCCACTAATAATTATTCTTATTCTCCCATGTTGCCTATTCTATACTAGCGTTTTGGGAACCTATAAGTGCATATAATAACGCATGGTGTACTTATACTAGCGTTTTGGAAACCTATAAGTGCATATAACCTATAAGTGCATATAATAACGCATGGTGTACTTGAAACTAGCTAGAGGAATGCGTATTTATCATAAGTGGCCTTAGACGTCTAATCAATTTTTCTGGTTGCTTCTACCGTTCACCCAACGACTCGAGAATAATGTATAGTTTTGCTTCTTCTTTTATGTGTGGCTTGCACTTCACTGCTGAGTAACCCTGATTTGCATTTGGCTGCTGAGTAACGTGATTTGGTTAATAAGTGTATCGACTTCGTGATTTTATTTTCCGTCAGCGGTAATTGGAAGTCGACATATGAGTAGACAAATAGTGGATCATATTCTGAAATCGCAGCTTCTGCAGTTTCTGGTCGCTGAATTTGTCATTCGTAATTGATGGGATTCTCGCGAATTAATTCATATAACTATTTTTACCGTGGTAAAAGTTATAATTTTATTATTTCCTCTGAAAAGTTATGAAATAATTTTTCCCCTTAATAAGTATTACTTTTTGTTAATTATTTGTACATTTTAAAATCATATTCTGAAATCGCAGCTTGTGCAGTTTCTGGTGGCTGAATTTGTCATTCGTAATTGATGGGATTCTCACGAATTAATTTAATGCGAATAGGTGGTCCAATGAAGGTAAACTTGTTCACATGATTATTTTTAGCGCGGTAAAAGTTATAATTTTAATATTTTTTCCGAAAAGTTATCAAATAATTTTTCCCTTAATAAGTATTACTTTTTGTTGGGATTCTCACGAATTAATTTAATGCGAATGGGTGGTCCAATGAAGTTAAATTTGTTCACATAATTATTTGTTAATTTTAAGTTAAAAAAATTGTGCTCTAAAAAGATTTAGATTGTTTAAAGAAAATTATCATATTATGTCACTAACCTTATCTTATAAAAAAGTGAAAGTATTTCTTTGTTTAACTAGCTAAAAAAAGAAAATTAATATTGCCAAGAACAAATTCTAATGAGTTTCATAGTGAAACAGGTCATTGGGCAGTTCCCAAAACACCATGGATGGAAAGGCTCTAATCTTTGTGACAATTCCTCTTAGAGTGCCCCGCCTACAACCACATTAAATCTGTATCATAATCTTTGTTGCAACGCTGACCTTCCTAGCCTAGTGAACTTGGAGGCTTCTCAACAAGCTTTTTGAGCATAGGAATAAAATCTTAAAACAAACTAAATAATTGATAGATCAAAGTTTGGTCTGAGTAGACATTAACCACCACCATAAAACAAATTGGAACTAAAAATACATTGAATAAAATATTTTAATCACGTGTTGTAATAGCCTTCGTAGTAAACATAAAAATAACACATTACACTCACATAGATACATAGAGAATCACCATATATTTATAAAGTGTTAAAAAATCAAATTGATTGTATAAACTCTTTTTTTATATATTTCATTTTTTAAAATATTTAAACCTCAAAAAAATTGATTCAACTCAAATCTGATAAATCCAAAATTAATACACTTTTATATAATAATATAATCAATAAAATTTAATTACATTAAAAAACACTTTATATGATTGTTCATATTAATTGATATAATTACATTATTATTAAATTAATAATCAAAATATATCATTAAAATTTATTAAAATTATAATAAATATATTTACAAATTATAATCTAAATATGTTTTCTCTTAAATTATAATTTATAGTTATTTCTATTTTAAGTAACTCATTAATATTTATTCTTTTCCTTATTAAAGTAATTCTAAATGAATGTAATTCAATTTAAATAGTGTTGATATAATTTTATATGTTATATTATTATTAAAATTACCTAAAAATATTTATATATTAAAAATAAATAAATATATATTTATATATCTATATATATATATTTTAATTAAATAAAAAAATATTTTAATTAATTGATTATTACTTTCCATATTTAAAAATATAGAAAATTAATTACCCTCCTTTCACACCATATATTAGAAAAAACCTGTAGTAATTTTTTTTTAACTATATATCAAAAATCCGCATTAACATAAAGTTTCAATATCATTTAAGAGTTGACATTAATACAATGGTAAGTTTCCTGGACTTAAGTACTATACATTATTAAGTTCTTAATGTAAGCGCTAATGTTTTAGTCCACCGTGGGCGATGAATCATACAAGAATACTAATGGTTATGTATTCACTGCATATCAATCCTGTCCTTGCCTTAATTACATTTAATGTGATTCACCTTGGCATTACGACCATACCAAAATCCTTGTGGTGTTATTTAATGGAGTTGTCTATAATGCGACTTTTTGGAGATTCTGGTGACGGAATCCGGCGGAAGAAATGAGGTTAAATCTTGATTTTTAGCAGTTAAAATGGTTTTTTAACTGCATATTTGGATTCAGCGCCCTGAAAAACCCCTGGGAGCCATTGATTATGCAGAAACTAACTATCAAACTTGGGATTCCAATGAATTGCTGCCAGATTTTGACCGTAAAAATCCGACGGAAAAGCTTTCAAAAAATAGCTTTATAGACTACTGCTTATTTAATTCTTTGGTTCATTGAATTCCCTAGGGTTGCGGTCCAGCTCTAGAGTATTCGCCATGGTGCTTCCAGCTGGATCCTTCGCATGGGAAGAAATGTAGGATCAACGGCGTTTAGGCGATTACCAAATCGGACGGTCAAGGCGTTGATCCGCTCAACGAAATATGGACTGAGAGTGGAAACTAGGCATTTGGTGTTTCTGTCGATTGCTTGTCTGGTCTCTTGCTAGTCGGGCAACCTCCCTTTTCGTAATGGCTTTCACTTTGCATTGACTCCTTGCCTAGCTTTAATTACTCTTCTAGCTTTTCCGAGTTTAGTTTATGGAGCTGAATTTCTTCGAGTTGCCATAGTTCATCCCTGGTTCGTTCCTTGCTTCGAGGAGGGTTTGTTGGTATCGTTCACCGCTCGAGAAGGTTCAATTTTTTGGTTTCATCCTTGCATGGTTAATTACCGTTTTCTCTTTTACTTGAATCGTTATTGTTATCTAATCCTAATTTTTGCCATGGTTTTTGGCAGGCCTGTTCGGCTCTGGTGCAGAATCTTTGTGGTTTTCCGATTCAATTGTTGCGCTTTCAAGTTCTTCAGCATTTCCCTTACCATGTATGCGGGCCTTAGAGAGTTTAGTTAAGATAATGTTTTACTTGTTGTTCCTCCTCGCACTACCATGGAGTATTGGCTCTGCTGATTTTAATATTTTTAGGCTTAGAGCCATGGACTCGTTTTTGTAATTTTTGAGAGGAAAATGTTGTATAACAGAGCGTAACCCTCATATGGGATTAGTTCTATATAGGTTTATTTCTTCATTAATGTTAACGATATTGTATATCGGATTCTGAGTTTATAATATTTCAAGACTATTTCATATTGCACAAATCTCATATTTAACTTTTGGAAACATGAATTTCTTTATTCAAAATGTTGTAGTTGTCTGGAAGTTACTTATGCATACTATACCTGGTAATTTATGTACTTGATTTTTGGAAAGTATCGCTTCTTTGTTTGTGAGTATCTAAGCGAAAACCCTAATTTCTTTTGCTCTGTCTTTTAAGATCGAGCAACTCTGAAAACCATACTATCGTTTCTTCCTAAAGGTCATGAATTATTTCTTGTTTTCGTATCGGGATAGAATACCTGTTTATTTTTTACTGAGAATACTTTTACGATTTCCTTCCATTTATTTACTTCCGTAATTTTTAACAGAAGTTGGTTATGCTATGGTATTTTTAACTTGTGTTTATTAATTCTAAGTTAGCAATTTTTCCACTAGCTTTCTGTTGTATTACAAGCTTAGTGAATGGTTTTATTATATCGTAGTTTTTAAGGTCTTGCAACCGAATAAGGGTAAAGTATAGCTCATTGTTTTCTACTCTTTAACCATTGTGATTTAACAGTGAATACCTCATTAGTCTACTGTTTACCATCCTTGAATTCAGAAGCTATTCATTTTGCTACTGTTTTTTAGAAGTGACATTACTTAGCTATATTAGCTTCCAGAGTTGTCATTTCTACGGGATAAGAGTTGTCATTTCGACGGGATAATGTTAATTTACAGGTTTACTACTTTTATTGTTTTCAATAAAGAGTAACATCATTAACCTATATTGTTTCTAACCGAAACCCTTATTAGTTAAAATATAATCTTGCTTACACTTAACTCACTGATAGATGCTACTTGTGACATACTAACTGGAAGATACTTTCTGTAGCTTTAAATAAAGGTTTCAGATTTTACTTATTTGTCTCACCTTTTACAGATGTATTGGACTAAATCTTCTTACTTTTTTGCCTCCCAACCTTGAGACCACTGCTACTCCACTTGAAGTCTCCCCTCGAGCTACCCTTCATAGGGTTTCTCTTCAAGAATCCCAGTTCTTGAATTGTAAGAGCTATGTGGTCTTAACCAGACATAGCTATGGTATCACTGCTTGTCCTTCCAACATAGTTTTATCTTTTCTTTTCTTAGTATCTTGAAATCTCTTTTCCCGGGTCTCATATGCCCCCCATCCACTTGATCCCTAGAATAAATCTTCTCTTTGGAAGTAATTAGGGTTGGGATAACCAATTAGCCTCACTGCTTGAGAATAAACTATCATCCTTGGATAAATTGTTCTCACTTAAGCTAAATCAAATAATCATTGCCATAATTCCAGCATTCCACTTTTCATGCATTTAAAACAGAATTACTATTGTATGAAAATTAACTAATATACAATTTGTCAAAAAATGCAGTAAATAAAAATTTACATATATGTGAGACATCACATCTTCCCCCCCTCCCAAAGATTGAACATCATTGCGATGTTCTTTTGTCGGAAATAACCTTGGAAAAATTTCCCTCATGGTCCTTTCATCCTCCCAGGTAGCCTCTTCAACCGCAAAATGTTGCCATTATACTTTAACTTGGGTGATAACACGTCTCCGCAACAGTACTTCTCTCCAATCGAGTATACCCATTGGTTCAACTAGGAACTCACCTTCCGGTTCTACCCGTATTGTCAAAAGTAAAAAGAAAATTGATTTAGTTACTTGGTAAAATCAGAATATAAATCTATTATACATACATACATACATATATACAAGATAAGTCGATGAGGAAAATTTAACTCTTCGCATTCACTTGTATTTCTTGCCAGTTTATTATGTGTTTGAGGTCATAAATATATTTCTTTAATATCGAAACATGAAAAACATTGTACACCCGAATATGGCTTGGTAAGGAAAGTTGATAAGCTATTGGCTCAATCCATGCTAAAATTTGAAAAGAACCATAGAATCTGGGTGCCAATTTGGCATAACCCATCCATTGCAGTGTACTTTTCTTGGTCCAAACACGAACATAGACATGATCCCCCACTTGAAATTCTTGAAAACTTCTTTTTCGGTCGACAAAATTCTTTTTTCGGTCTTGGGCGACCTTCAAATTGGATCGCACTTCTTTGACCATTTCTTCCATCTCTACTAACATGTCAGGCCCCAACATTAACTTATCTTTTGGACCACCCCAGTTTCAGGGAGTCCTAAATTTACACCCATAGAGCACTTCAAAAGGGTTCATTCGTGTAGAAGTGTGATAATTGTTGTTATAAGCAAATTCTACAATATGTAAATACTCTTCCCACTTAGATGGTTGTTGCATTACATATACTCGTAACATATCCTCCACAACCTGGTTTACTCGCTCGGTCCGCCCATCTGTTTGAGGGTGGTAGGTAGTACTGAAATGTAGCTGATTGCTTAGTTCTTCAAACAAGTCTTTGTAGAAAGCTAATGTAAATTTTACATCACGATTTGAAATTATAACTTTTCGTATACTATGCAGCCTGAAAATAGTTTGCATAAATATATTAGCAATCTGTACTACCTTATAAGTAGATTGTACAGGTATGAAGTGGGCAGATTTGCTCGTCTTATCCACGACCACCATGATTGAATCGTTCTGCTTTCTTGACCTGGGCAGGCCTTTTATAAAATCGATGGAAATAACATCCCATTTCCATTTTGGAATAGGTAATGGGTGGAGTAAACTAGCTAGATTGTGGTCCTCTATTTTGACTTGCTAGCATTCCAAACTGCGGGCCAAACATACAACCATATCCTTTTTCATACCGAGCCAAAAATATTCTTTTCTAAGAGCATTTATCAACTTTTGATATCCAAGATGGCCGGCATATGGAACCTTGTGATATTCATCTAAAATTAAATCCTTAATTGCTTTAATATTGGGTACATACATCCTTGTTTTATAAATAAGAAAACCTTCTTGATTTATCTCATATCCAAGCTATTGTTCCTTTCTATTCAGAATTTTTGTTTGCTTCCACAAACTTTGATACTTTGGGTCTTGCATTGCTGCCTCCTTAATTTGTTATTTAAATGTGTTTTGTGCTTCACTAAATGATATTTCATATAAATGGTTAGATTTTCTACTTAATTCATCCCTGGCATGATTCTCCTTGCCTTTTAGGTGCTTAATCTCAAAGTCTAATTCGCTTAGAAAATCAACCCAACAAGTTTGTCTAGCGTTCATAGTAGGTTGTTTAAAATAATTAGTCAAGCTATGATGGTCAGTCATTAGCAGAAATTTCTTACCCATCACGTAGTGTCACCACATTTTTAAGGCATGAATAAGTGTTGATAGCTCCAAGTCATAGGCTGAGTACCTCTGCTCATGCTCCTTAAGCTTTCTAGATTCGTAAGTGACGACTCTGCGTTCTTGCATTAGTACGCCTTCTACGCCTTCTTTTCCAGCATCCGTACACACCACATAATCTTTTTTTGGATCAGTGATCCTTAATATGAGCACTGTGGTGAATAAATGTTTAAGCCGATCAACACTCTTTTGGCATTCTATACTCCATTTAAAATTCTTACCCTTCTTTTGCAGCGAGGTAATAGGATAAGCTACCTTGGAGAAGCCTTCAATCAATCACCTGTAATATCTGGCTAGGCCCATAAACGACCTTATATCAACCACATTCTTTGGTACTGGTCACTCCATTATGGTCTTTATTTTCTTCGGGTCCACAACTATTCCATTTTTAGTAATGACATGACCAAGATATTGGATCTGTTCTTTAAAGAAGTCACATTTATTGTACTTGAGATATAGCCAGTTTTCTCTTAAAACATGCAGAACAATCGAGAGGTGTTATTTGTGTTCCTCTACCGTCCGAGAGTAATTAAGATATCATCGATGAAAATTAACACAAACTTGTCCAAATATTGATGGATTATATTGTTCATAAGGCACATGAAGGTTGCAGGTGCATTGGTTAGGCGAAAGGGAAACACATTGAACTCGTAATGCCTATATCGAGTTCTAAAGGCTTTTTTCACTATATATTATTTCTTGATTCTAATTTGATGATAGCTCGTTTGAAGGTCGATCTTGGAAAACATAGTTTCCCCCTTCACTTGGTCAAATAATTCATCTGTACGAGGTAGGGGATACATTTTTTTGATGGTTAACTTATTTAGTTGACGGTACTCCATACACATTTGCATGGTCCCATCCTTCTTTTTAGTAAAATGTATCAGGGCTCCCCAAGGTGATACACTTGGTCGGATATATTTTTTTTCAAGAAGTTCTTGCAATTTCATTTTCAGCTCTGTTAATTCTAGTATACTCTTATGATAAGGGGATCGAGATACCGCTGCAACTCCTGGCATTAATTTCAATAGTAAAATCTATATTCCTTTTTGGTGAAAGTCTCGGGATTTCCTCAGGAAATACATCCGGGAAATTTTGCACTACTGGTATATCTTCTAAGGCGACAAATTTTTCTTTTGAATTAGAGTATCCTCCTTGTATTGCATAAATCTAACACCCTTTCAAGATGCATTTGGCCAATTGGGACGTTATCATGGGTCTCAGCTTTAAGGGTCTTATTATCCCTTGAATTTCCTACCTCCTCCCGTCCTCATCCATAAAGTTAATGGTTTTAATTTTACGGTTGAGAAAAGACGAATGTTTTTCCAACCAGTCCATATCGATAAGGATATCATATGACCCTAAGGGTAATACATTTAAGTCTGCGATAATCGGGTGACCTGCTATCTATAGGGGAAAATTACTGACCTTGGCGAATACTCTTCTCTTGGCCCCTGTAGCCAATTGTACTAACCAGGAGTTCTTAAACTTAACAGCATGCATATTGCATTTTTCTACTATTTTGGGGCTAGTATAACTTAAGGTAGCTCCGAGTTCAATTTAAATAGACACAGTTTGGTTGAAAATTTTACCTTCAAACACTATCATAGTCAGTTGGTACTCTGCCTGGTGGTCCTCAAGAGAAACATTGATTTTTGGCATGCTTCTTGCCACTTCTCCGACTGTCGATGCCTCTTGAACATGTGCTCCTTGATTGGTTCCTCTATGATGTGGGCAGTTTTTGACATAATGAGACCCTTCGCATCCCCAACAATGTACTGGTGGTCTAGATTCGATTTCCACTTCATTCCTTATTGATCATTCATTTGTCTTAGTCTCATTGGGAATTTTGAACCTAGGTGGATTTCTATTCACATTTCTATTCATCTATCCTCTAGGAGTCTTATTGATCACAAACTTATTTATTTTATGATTGGAGGAAAATTTACTGCCCTTTTTGTCATTCCATTTCTTCCCGTCTTCTCCTTTCTTCTTATTTTTCTGATAGCATACCCGAGCCTTCCGTATGATCTCATCCATGGTTTTTGGGTTATCTAACTCAAGGCATTCTTTCATAAACAACGAAAATTTGCTGACAAACCATTGTACCTTAGCCTTTTCTTCTCGTATGTATGGGACATATCGTATCAAGGAGGTGAACTTGGTTATGAACTCAACCATAGATAGTTGTCCCAAACGAAGGTCATGAAACTCCTTGGCCTTCTCATCATAAAATCTTTCGGTTAGATATTTATCCTTTATCCCAGGTTATACTTTGTTCATTTACACCATGAACTGTTTTTACCTCCTCCCACCACAAGGTGGCTTTTCCCTGCAACTAAAATATTGCCAATTGAGCCTTTAGAGTATGATCATATTCGTAGAGTTGGAAATGCTTGTTCATGTTAATGAGCCAAGCTTTTGCTATCTCCTTCTGTTTGCCATTAAGAAATGGAGGTTTTATCTTCCATAATTCTCCCTGAAGTTCTACTTTTTGTCTCTTGTGCTGCTTGTTGTGTTCTGATGCATTTCCATATTGTTCTTCCTAGTTCTCTTCGCTACCTTCAGTTTCTGCTCGTTTGATATGATATTCCTGTTCTCTAGTCATATTTCCCCACTTAGGACTAGGGATTGTTTGTCTCTGATTCTGTCTATCTGACAGACCTTTCATGATCTTTTCTTTTTCTTGCATCAGTCGTTCATTCTCTGCTTGTAGTCGAGCCATTTCTACTTTTAGGTCTTGCACAGTTTCCAAAATCATGGAATTGGTATTTAGCGGTTCTTCTCGCAGCTACACCCATACTTTAGGACTTGTCTCTTGAAAGGTTGCTACTTCTCTTCCTGTCACCATCCGGTGTGGTATGGTTCCCATTCTTCTCATACTAATTGTTTCTATCCTTGGCTCTTTGTTGTGCACATTACACAAATACTGTCAATCCTTGTTTTTCCACAGGCCTCAGTTTTGGTACCCTGAGTGCTCTAATACCACATGTCACACATCTATCTATTAGAAAAAACCTGTAGTAAAAAAGATTTAACTATATATCAAAAATCCGTATTAACATAAAGTTTCAATACCATTTAAGAGTTGACATTAATACAATGGTAAGTTTCCTGGACTCAAGCACTATAAATTGTTAAGTTCTTAATGTAAGCACTAATATTTTAGTCCATAGTGGGCGATGAATCATACAGGAATACTAATGTTTAACTATACGATACCACTATATATTTATTCATTGCATATCAGTCCTGTCCTTGCCTTAATTAAACTTAATGTGATCCGCCTTGGGAGTACAGCCATAACAAAATCCTTATGGTGTTATTTAATTCCTCGGGGCCATTGAATGCCTTAGGGTTTGCGGTCTGGCTCTATAGTATTCGTCGTGGTGCTTCCAGCTGGATCCTTCACGCGGGAAGAAGTGTAGGATCAATGGCATTTGGGCGATTACTAAATCAGACAGTCGAGGCGTTGACCTGTTGAACGAAGTATGGACTGAGAGTGGAAATCAGGCATTTGGTGCTTCTATCGATTCTTGGTCTGGTCTTTGACTATTCGGGCAACCTCCCTTCTTGTAATGGCTTTCATTTTGCACTTACTCCTTTCCTAGCGTTAATTACTCTTCTGACTTGTCTGAGTTTAGTTTTTGGAGCTGAATTTCTTCGGGCTGCCACAGTTCATCCCTGGTTCATTCCTTGCTTCGAGGAAGGTTTGCTAGTATCATTCACCACTCAAGCATGTACAATTTTCTGGTTTCATCCTTACATGGTTAATTACCATTTTCCCTTTTACTTGAATTGATATTGTTATCTAATCCTAACTGTTGCCATGGTTTTTGGCAGGCATGTTCATCTCTGGTGGGGAATCCTTGGTGTTTTCTGATTCAACTGTTACACTTTCAAGTTCCTTGGCATTTCCCTTATCAAGTATGCAGGGTTTAGAGAGTTTAGTTAAGATACTGTTTTACTTCTTGTTCTTCCTCACACTAGCATGGAGTATTGGCTCTATTGATTTTAATAGTTTTCAGGCTTAGAGCCATGGACTCGTTTTTGTAATTTTTGAGAGGAAAATGTTGTATAAAAGAGGGTAACCCTCATATGGGTTTAGTTCTGTATAGGTTTATTTCTTCATTACTGTTGACAATACTGTACATCAGATTTTGAGTTTATAATATTTTGACATTGTTTCATATTGCACAAATCTCAAATTTAATTTTTGGAAATGTGAAGTTCTTTATTCAGAATGTTGTATTTTCCTGGAAGTTACCTATGCATACTATACCTGGTAATTTATATACTCGATTTCTGGAAAGTATCGCTTCTTTGTTTGTGAGTGTCTAAGCAGAAACTCTGTTTTCTTCTGCTTTGTCTTTTAAGTTCGAGTGACTCTGAAAACCCTACTGTCATTTCTTCCTGAGGGTTATGAATTATTTCTTGTTTTGGTACTAGGATAGAATCCATGTTTCCTTTTGATTGAGAATACTTTTATGATTTCCTTCCATTTACTTACTTCCATAATTTTTAACAGAATATGGTTCTGCTATGGTACTTTTAACTTGTCTTTATTAATTCTCAGTGAGCAATTTTTCCACTAGCTTTCTGTTGTATTACAAGCTTAATGAATGGTTTTATTATATTGCAATTTTTAAGGTCTTGGAATCGAATAAGGGTAAACTAGAGCTCACTATTTTCTATTGTTTAACCATCGCAATTTGACAATGAATATCTCATTATTCTACTGTTTACCATCCTTGGATTTAGACTCTATTTGTTTTGATATTGTTTTCTATAAGTGACAGTACTTAGCTATATTAGCTTCCAGAGTTGTTGTTTCTGCGGGATAATGTTAATTTATAGGTTTACTACTTTTCTTTTTCAGTAAAAAGTAACATCATTAACCTATACTTTTTCTAACCAAAACCCTTCTTAGTTAAAATAATAATCTTGCTAACACTTAACTCACTTAAGACAAATGTTATGCGTAACATACTAACTGGAAGATACTTTGTGTAGCGTTAAATAAAGGTTTCGGATTTTACTTATTTGTCTCGCCTTTTCCAGTTGTACTAGACTAAATCTTCTGACTTTTTTTCCTCCCAGCCTTGAGACCAGCTCTGCTCCAGTTGAAGTCTCCTCCCGAGCTACCCTTCATAGGTTTTCTCTTCAAGAATCCCCGTTCTTGAATTGTAAGAGCTATCTAGTCTTAACCAGACATAGCTATGGTATCACTGTCTATCCTTCCAGCACAGTTTTATCTTTTCTTTTCTTAGTATCTTGAAATTCTCTTTTCCCAGGTCTCAGATGCCCCTTATCCTCTTGATCCCTGGAATAAATCTTCTCTTTCAAAGTAGTTAGGGCTAGGGTAACCACCTAGCCTAACTGTTTGAGAATAATTCGTCATCCTTGGATAACTTATTCTGACTTAAGTTAAATCAAATAATTATTTCCATAATTCCAGCATTCCACTTTTCATGCATTTAAAACAGAATTACTATTTATATAGAAATCAACCAGTATTCAGTTTGTCAAAAAATGTAGTAAATAAATATTTACGTATATGGGGGACATCTCACCTCCATATGAAAAAACTCACAAGTAGGTTGTTGAATTATTGTAAGGAAGTTAGAATGATAAGTGCCCATAATTAGACACAAGCTGACAACCATTTTTCGTCATGACTCTTTTACGAAGAAGATTGATGAGTCATAATCAGTCACTTCATCGGGTTGGTAAGATGATGCACTTACAATGCACAATAAATAAAATATGTGTTAAGATTTATTTAATTTGAAATAACATGACTTGTGTCTACTGAGATTTTTTGGAAGTTTTTCTTGGTGAGTTTTCTCTTTTAATTTCTCTAAAATTTCATAGGGATTTATTGAAATCATAAGCTTGATTACCCTCTATTATAGACATATTTGGTCATTGCAACCCCAATCACATATGTCCATAAACCAAGGGCTTCTAAGTCCCTAAAAGTGTTGTTTCATACCTTAAAGGAGCAAGGCCAGCTGATTACATGATCTCCCAGAACTTCTCCCTGAAAAATTACTCAGAATTGGTCAAAACTAGACCATACAGACTGCTCAGTGCTAAGGGTGCAATGCATCTCACCTGCGACATGAAAAAAGTGTGATGCATACTGAAAATCCCTTCTGCGGGGTGCGATGAGCGAGAGCAGACAAATGGCAGAAGCAGTTGGCTAGGTGGAAACCCAAAGAATCTTCTAGAAACTGCCCATTTGACACTTGCCTCTTTGAATTCGCCCAGGGATGAGTAAGAGATCATGAATCTTTAAGTGGAACCAAGAACTATCAGAGAGGACACTAATAAAAATCCCAGAAGCTAACTCACCCACCTGCAAACATCTATATATGGATCCCTCATCCTAGAGATCTGGAGGCTGGAATCTTGTATTTTGTAAGGAAGTGTTGTTGGTTCCTTTGTGGAACATCATAGTGTTGGGTGATCTAGCTTTTCATGAGTTGAAGAAGGGCTTTCATTCTGGGAGGATGGCACTGGGTCAGATCAATGGGTTGTAATCCTCTCTTCTACTCTTTCTATCAATAAAGCTATTTGAGTTTCCTCCATATTCTTGTATGTCTGAGTTGATATATGCATTTTTATGGTCAATATATATCTGATCATATATTGCTTATGATTGTAGATCTCTATGCTTTGATGGTATTATGTTGCTTTATCTCTATAGGTGTTCTTTGAAGCAGGACAAGCGAGGAAGGAGTGGCAAAGATCTGTCAAAAGGGAGAGGAAACAAACAAGGAGCCTAGCGAAAGACTAAGGTTGGTACTCTGCTTCTCTCTCATCTACTTCTCATAAAGGAAAATGCAAGTAACTTTAGTTTGTTTGTTTCTAAGATAGCTACCCATCTTAGTGGGACTAGCAGCTCTGAATGGACACTAGTTTTCCCGATAACAAAATGGCGACTCCACTGGGGAACAAATATCTTGTTTTTATTTGTTTGCTTTATAAACTACAGACGGAGCCTGAAGTCAAGCCAGCTAGCCTTTGAACTACTTTTGCTATGCAACTGCAAAGTAGATCAATGCTGCTTCAGTCCATCTCCGGGTTTTGTTTATAAACTGAACAACTGATTTGCAAACATCCTAATTACCCAGGTGGCATGTGCCCTGGTCTGATTCGGCAGGAAAACCCCAGATATAAGGTAGGTTTCTGCATAGGAATATGACTAGTCTCACTATCCTGTCCGTTTAGGAAAATGGACCAGACTGGAAAAGGATTCCTCCATCATAAGGTATGTCTGTTCCCGACAAAGCCAAGGAAGTGTCTTGTATGCAAATTGAATGATAACTTGAAAACTCTACTTCTTTATACCTGAGGGCATGCAAACCTTTTGCATGCAAGTGAAAAACGACCAGTGTAACTCTAACCCTGTAGTTTTTGCTAACTTCAACCGCTTAAGTTAGGTGATCAGTCTGATCAACCATTCACCTTTGTTGGGACCAACAGAAATGGCAAAGTAAAGGAGATGTTTCCCACCGAGAAGCTATCCTACCTAACCTTAGTAGTTCTTTAAACCCTAGGACAGTAGTTGGTTGTTCCTAGCCTGCATACGAAAGGCAGCGGAGCAAAGTTTCGAATGGGGCAAGCTCCCTAAGAAATGAACCTATTGATGAGACATCCTTATTATACGACTGGCACGAGCAGTTTTGCATGAAGTTCAAGCTCATTAAAAAATAAACCTAGCAATGAGAATATGTTCTACCAGAGTTTAAGCTCATTAAAAAATGAACCCACCTTCGGTAAATAACCATTGCAATCGCATTATCATCAGCTTTTGAACCTTGGTCGTGTTCTTACCATCACCTCCACTCTTTTTTAGCTGATCATACACCTCCATTTGATTGTTTACCCCTTTTGAGGAATAGCTGCGACGAGTGATCCTATTAGCCACCTTCTTTACACTACCATGATTGAAAAAGTTCCAAACCTTATCTGGAACCAGCTGTTATTCGAAAACATCACTTGTTCCTCAAAAAATGAATCTCCTTTAAGCTCTTTTCATCTGACTCGTAAAATATGAAAAGATTGCAGAGCAATTGGCCTCTCCAGCTCATTAAAGCAATCATAAGTGTTATCCCTCCTCTAGATTTTAATCTTTTTGGACCTGAGGGATAATTACAAAAAAAGATCGAGCGTCTGTCTTGTTCGGCTCATTAAAACAATCGAAAAGTCATCCCTTTCATATTGTTTTATACTTTTTCAGACTTAAGGGATTACATTACGAAAAAGGAATACTAGAGTTTCCTTTCCGTCCTTTTTCAGACTCTCTAAAAGTGAAAAGGACCGAGTTATCTTTGTCGTTAAACTCGTTAAAACAATAGTAACAAACTTGTCCATGCAGGCAAGAGCGAGTTTCATTGTCGCTAGGCTCGTTAAAATGTAGCGACAGGTTTGCCTGAAGGCCAAATTATAGAACAATCATATGTTATCCTCTTCAAGCTTGACAAAAATAAAGAGGTACTGGTCAGAAATGACTAGGGAAAAATTGGGAAGAAAACTTGAAGAAACTTTATTGGTAGCAGGTCGCTCTTGAACATAACATTTTCACTTCATCACCATGATTGAGTTGGGTTGGGTTATTCTGTTCACTGGTCATATCACCATTGGTCCACTGTACCATCCATTTTTTGGGTTAACGCTACTAATCCATTTCACTGTTGCTGATATGTTCAAGAGAAGTTGCTCATAGAATTCACCAACCTAGCTTGTGTCTCATCCGCTGTAATACCTTCAAGCTTCGTTCTTTCATTATCACCACCCTGAACCCTCTATCATCAAATCATTTTCACCTCCACAAAATCATTTGCTCCATTCCGTGTCATAGGTGTGGGATTCATCAATGCCCTCCTATGACGGGTCACTTCTTGTCGACATTAGCTCATTATCCAAGAAGTCGACCTAGGAACAACCCTTTTAGTACTTTGAAAGTTTCTCACTTCCGGCGACAGGTTTACATCAATGGCCTTCGACCGAAAGATTTTGCGTGGTGTTCGATGCCAAGTCCCATTTTCACACCACGTGAGTTGTACTACCGTACCTTGAGGGTCATAATCATTATCGATGATTCCTCTCATGCTTGTTAACGACTTACATCATTGGTTGGTAATCAGGCGATGTCTTTCCATGTTCGACTCCAGAACATCTTTTCACATGGATCGACTTGTACTTCGGGTGAAGATTGAACGAGTTTTGAAGACCCCGGATCCAGTTTCATCCATCTGGGCTGCTATATATTTAGGAAAAATAAAGACATAAAATGTACATCATTGCAGCACAGATAATCATCCAAGCCAAAGGATGATGGCTCTACCAGAATCATCGGTTTGCCACACAGACGATTGTCTGTCGTATGTACATGAAAATGAATTTATAAAACTGAGCATGGGAATGCCCGCCTCAGCTAGATCATGAAAATATTATGAATATAATGTATTGTATTGTATTTTATTAGAGGTCACCTTCCAGTTCGAAAAACCTCAGATCCTCATGATAAAGCATTTCACCCGACACCAAAAGGATTTACGACCTCATGCTTTAGGGGGCAACTGTTATAGACATATTTGGGCACTGCCCAATCACATATGTCCATAAACCAAGGGCTCCTAAGTCCCTAAAAGTGTTGTTTCATACCCTAAAGGAGCAAGGTCAGCTTATTACATCATCTCCTAGAAGTTCTCCCTGAAAAACTACTCAGAACTAGTAAAAATTGGACCATATAGACTGCTCAATGCTAAGGGTGTGATGCATCTCACCTGCCACATGAAAAAAGTGTGATGCATACTGAAAAGCCCTTCTGTGGGGTGCGATGAGCGAGAGTAGACAAATGGCAGAAGCAGGTGGCTAGGTGGAAACCCAGAGAATCTTCTAGAAACTAACCATTTGACACTTGCCTCTCTGAATTCGCCCAGGGATGAGTAAGATATCATGAATATCCAAGTGGAACCAAGAACTATCAGAGAGAGGACACTAATAGAAATCCCAGAAGCTGACTCACCCACCTGCAAACGTCTATATATGGATCCCTCATCCTAGAGATCTATAGGCTGGTATCTTGTATTTTGTAAGGAAGTGTTGTTGGTTTCTTTGTGGAACATCATAGTGTTGGGTGATCTATCTTTTCATGAGGTGAAGAAGGACTTTCATGCTAGGAGGATGGCACTGGGTCAGATCAATGGGTTGCAATCCTCTCTTCTACTCTTTCTATCAATAAAGCTATTTGAGTTTTCCTCCATATTCTTGTATGTCTGAGTTGATATATGCCTTTGTATGGCCAATATATATCTGATCCTATATTGCTTATCATTGTAGATCTCTATGCTTTGATGGTATTATGCTACTTTGACTCTACAGGTGTTCTTTGAAGCAGGACAAGCGAGGAAGGAGTGGCAAAGATCTATCAAAAGGGAGAGGAAACAAGCAAGGAGCCAAGCAAAAGACTGAGGTTGGTATTCTCTTATTATCTCTCATCTACTTCTCATAAAGGAAAACACAAGTAACTTTGGTTTGTTTGTTGCTAAGATAGCTAGCCGTCTTAGTGGGACTAGCAGCTCTAAATGGACACTAGTTTTCTCGATAACACCCTCCATATGAAAATACTTACAAGTAGCCTGTTGAATTATTGTAAGGAAGTTAGGATGATAATTGCCCATGATTAGACACAAGCTGACAACCATTTTTCGCCATGACTCTTTTACGAAGAGGTGAGTCATAATCGGTCACATCACCGGGTTGGTAAGATGATGCACTTACAATGCATAATAAATAAAATATGTGTTAAGAGTTATTTAATTTGAAATAATATGAGTTGTCTTTAGTGAGATTTTTTTGGAAGTTTTTTTTTGTTTAATTTCTTTAAAAGGTCATAGGAATTTATTGAAATCACAAGCTTGATGGGTAACCCTTGCACAATCGAAGTACCCTAGGGGTTTTTCAGGGTAGTGAATCCTTATATACAGTAGTTTAAATAACACAAATCAACATTTCACCTTGAATTTTTCTTTCAGATTCTGACACCAGAAAGTAAAAAAAATGGCATGAGAAAGTCCAAAAAATATCACTAAAAACAATTGCTTGGTATTTTGAAAAATATAAAAAATAAAAATAAAAGATTGTTGATGTTAGATTCTATAGATTAAATAATTTAAATTTTTAGTTTGAAAAAACAGAGTTTTAAGTGGCATCTCTCAATAGTTCCTTCAATCAAGATGGTTTAATCAATAAGTCTTAATCATAGTTAGGTAAGGCCTTAATCATAGTTAGGTAAGTATTTGTATGTATGAGCAAGGGAGGGAATGGCCCGCCATAGCTATGATGATTGAGAGGGAAGGAATAGGCAAGAAGCGTAGGGAATAATGGCCCGCCATAGATGCGTGAATGAGAGAGGAGGAGTTAGAGTGGATGGACTGTTGGTATTGCATTTCCCAACTTCTTCTTCCTATCATATTATTTCACAAAATCTTACTACACAAAAGAATGTTGTTTGAAATGCAAGAAGGGGATTCAAGAATTTCATTTCTGAAGTTTGCTTTGTAATTAAAATATTTTATTAGTGTATAATTATCAAAAGAGTTATTCTATTATATATATTTAAATTTGCATAAGGTATTCAAAATTATATTCACAACAAAATAAAATACAATGTAAATATAGGAAACTATATCTAGAGATAATTAATCTATTTTGGACATACAATCTTTTAGTTGAGTGAATATCTCAAACACACACTAATCTAAGAGGCTAACTAGTTGGAGATAATCTCTCAACCAACTAAACCTCAACCAACTACTAAACACTAGGAACAAACCACTGTACATAGAAAGCATTACAACTAAGACAAGTAGAAATTACATTTTCCAAGTCCTCCCCTTAATGACTACTTGTCCTAATCTCAATCAACAAACACCAGTTGTGGTCTTGGTGTTTACAAACATGAAAAAAATATTTTGACATCCATATAAAGAAAAAACCATCCACCAGAATGCATGAGTACTAACCACTAATTTCACCAATCTACTAGGATGACCTTCATGTACATGGTTCAGTCAACCATTATATCTGCATACCTGTAGTTGTACCTACAATTCCCCCTCTATCATTATCAACCTGGCTTTCTTGGATTACTCGTAACCATGTACTAGGTTTTATCGACTTACCCTAAACCATGCTTAGGATTTTGTCGGTTGACCCTAAACCATGCCTATGGTTTTCTCCGCTGACCTTAAACCATGGCCAGGGTTTTCTCAGCTGACCCTAATCCATGCTACAAGAATCCTTGTCCACCTCACTCTCACAAGTGGTTTATGGCTTACCACAAACCTACACTACAAAGTGATTTTTGACTTACCACAAACTTGCACTTACAAAGTGGTTTTCAAGTTACCACAAACTTCATGGAGGTATGCGTGCCTCATGCAGCTCACATCACAAGTGACTCAAACACAATACACACTTCAACTTGTGAAGTTACTAGGTACATAATTTCCAAGGACCACCACAAAACATTACACTTACTAATACATGTGTGATTCACATTATAATATAATATTGAGTCTTCTTTATCATTCCACACACACACACAATTTTAGATTTGTTGTCCATCCTTATTCAACATATCCTACTACTGCCATGACAAATACACTTTTCTTACATATTTCTTCCAAAAGCATTGTCTCTACCACACCTCTGTCACATGCTATCCTTGGAAAAAAATTCAAAGAGTTCTTTGCTATGTCATGAACCTCTTCATCCACATTATTGATAGTAATCTTGGATCTCCATACTTTCTTGTAATTTGTTAGAGTATCCAGTTCTAACCAAATAGCTTCATATTGAGGTGGTTAATATCAATATGTATATTAATTTTAATTCCAAGATATTTCCACCATAAAAAAATTCATTAACCCAAGCATAAACCACAATGCTTTCAAACAAACAACCGAATTTATATCTGCTCTCTAGAGAGACAAAGACAAGGAAGAGTGACCTATTGCCCACAAAACATCATTATATATGATTTAGTAAGTCACATATATGATTTATATATCCATTTCTTACTCGAAAAAATGACTCTCCTCGATGATTCGTTGGTCCTCAAAATTCTTATTATAATCCAAGTGGCTCATTAATTTCATACCTCCCATGGCAAGCCCATTGAAAACACAAAATTGACTGGGAGACAATGGCTCCTTGGCTTGTAGGAGATGAATAATGTGGTGCAAATAGCCATGAACATCACCTACCAACACACGTTGTAATCACTATTGATGTTGATTTCCAAGTAGTTAGGCTTGTCTTTGTACATCAGACGCATTGAAGGAATCCTAGTTTGCAATTTCCCCTTACTACAAGTAGAGTTAATAATAGTCACAAGGTAGAACCATTTTCTTTATCATCTTCAATGCACCTCAATTGACCCTTCTACGGTGGATGCAGTAGAGGGAGAGGCTTATAGTCTAAATCCTCCTTACTTATTTGCACAAATTTATTCTACCATAACACATTACCATTATCAATGATTTGCAATGATCAACAAATTTCTCTTAGCATGGCTCTTTCAATGTAGACAATCCAGTTTACTTCAGGTGTTCCAACCCTCAAAACATGATAGACATTCAAACTACCAAGTGGTTGCATGTTCGATGCATTACATGTAGCTCCACTTGACCCCTTCCTAAGACTCATAAATTTGATGATGGAAAAGAAGAACGATAGAAAATAAATCCATTTTGGAATCAATACTCGACAACTCCACAATGGTGTAGAAATTCTGCAAATTCTCTACAAATCTCGCTCTGAGACTTATGTAGAAAATCTAACTGTAGATTAACTCAATAATGCAATATACTAAAGCAAAATACTATAATCTACTTCTACTATCAATTTGCTTTGTGGAAGCTTAAAGATCGAGCTAAATCAAAGCTGAACACATATAAATAGAAGAAGAAGAATCAATACACATGAAACACAGAAAGTACTCAGGGGAAATCCCCAGCTAAAAACCCTAGTATCTGTATTATTATACAAAGTGGAAATACATAGGAATTATACAAAGCCTTAGCACTCACACCTAGCCAGCTCTCAGTACCATCCTCCTGGATTCTCACAGGCAATCAAAGCTTTTCACAAGCCTTCTCATCTGCCTCCAAGCTCCTATTTCCTTACGCAATTTCTCTTGGGTGATCCTCCTGTTACCAAGTGTAACACCGTGTAAAACTATGCAATCCTCAAGGAAACTTGGTCCTTTTTCATGCATGAGTTTCCTTTATAGGAGAAAACATGCAACTAATAGTATACTATTCTTAACATTTAGCTCAACTAGGTCTTTCTCAGAATAAACATGCATGAGTTTATGATGAGGGAATCTTCAGTTATCTAGAGTACACTTGTTTAGTGCATGCATGCATCAACTTACTGATAACTCAAAATTTGTTCCTCAAACAATTTGGAACTAATTTAATTGGACTTAACTCAGTAAATTGAGCTAACTAATTATAACTCAAATATAACTCAACCTTATCTCCTTAATTAAGGGATAATCTCCTTAATTTAAGTGATAACTACTGCATGACTTCAAAAAGACTTCTAACTTTAATTTCTCCAACTAATTAATCCATAATGAATTATTTAATTATTTCCAAGTAGTTGGTGAGACTAAATTTTAATTTTAATCCAAGGACAAATTAAACTTGGAATATTTTGGATTCTATTTTTATTATTTCTTGTTGCTATTTTCAACACTCCCTCTCAACAAGAAAGGAATTCAATTCGATCCCGATCGTGAACCTTTGGAATGTTATGCATGCAACACTTATCTCTAGTGTTGTTTCTACAACAACTTTAGAAACAAGAAAAACATCCAACCTGAATCAATATGATGCATCTGTCCTCAAAGTCTTTGACTGCTATTGCCTTTGTCAACTGAAAACTTTGCGCTTTTGTTGACTCTGCCTTTCTGCATTGTTGTCAATCCTTCTTTGCACTCTTCAATATCTAACTACTCTAGCCTCTGTCACTTTGATCTCTGACTACATCAAACCCACTAGTTCCTCCCGCTACTATGTAATTTGGGCTCCCGTAGCAAGGTGCGATCCATGAGATAAAACCTCTCAATGGATCCTTCCCAATTTCATCCTTCTTGGGACTATCACTTCACATCACCCCACCTCACACCTAGAGGTATGGCAACATGTGATCCCTCTTCCCACTTCTCCAATTGTGGCTCCTCCACAATTGTCTGTGACTTCTTCTGGGACTGCATGTTGAGAGGTAATTTACTCTCCCACTCAACCACCAAGTCTCTAACATTTGCCTTGCTCCTTAGGGCTTTGCATGCATCTTGAACCTCAAGAGCATATAGGTTCTTAACTCATGAAATGATTTGTTTCACCTGTCTCGTGGTGATGTGTCTAAGGAAAACCTTTCCCTTACTAAAAAACACATCATAGCCATAGTCTTCCAATATCGCGACCGATACCAAGTTCTTCTTCAGTCCAAGTACATACTTCACATCTGTCAAGGGGATAGGAGCACCATGCTCCCTCTGAAAAGCAACCGTGCCCACTCCTGAAACACTATACCTTTCATCGTCACCCATCTCTATGCGCATCTTGAGGTCTTTCTCCTCCAAGGAACTAAATAAACTTTTATCACCGGTCATGTGGAATGAGGCTCCACTGTCAAAATACCAAACATAACCCATCATCGATGACACAATGCATGCGATGAGAGTAAAGTCCATTTTGAATTGAGAGGCTAATGCCTCACCTTTTGATCCTTCCAAGGATCCCTTTTTAGACTTCTTTGGTGGGAAATTAGTCGCATAATGCCCCATATCATGACAATTAAAGCATCTCACTTTAGATATGTCACCCTTCTTCCCTCCATGAGAAGAATTCGATTTGGAATGGGAAGCCTTCCCTTTCCCTTTCCTTGCCTCACCTGCTAAGGCCAGATTTTCTTCATCCTCATCCTTGGATGAAGAACCATCTCGAATGCTCCTCCTGATCTCCTCCTGCATGAGATCCGACCACAGTCGTTCCCAATCTGGCAGTTTCTCCTTTCCATTCACGGAGTCCTGGTAGCTATTCCAGCTCTTTGGAAGGATAAGGAGAGCAAGGCTCACCATATCATCATCGGTAGTAGTTATTCCCACACTACCAAGCTTATCTCTGCAAGTGGTGAGATTGTTCAGTTATGTGGAAATAGTATCGTTGTTCTCCATCTTGATTCTTGAACTCCCTCAAGTATGATCTGTCTCGCCCTCGCCACACACTTCTTCCACTCAGCCAACTTTTGTGCATTAGTTGAACTTGGCTTTGGGATTTCTTGATCAATGAAATCCTTCAAGCCAATGTCTTTTAATACAACCTCTATGTGATTTTTCCATGCTATGTAATTCGAGCTACATTCTAAGGTGTACTCGAGTCTCAAGCCATAGAGCGCCGTTGGCCAACCTTGAAGTATGATATGAATTCGATTTGCACATGCAACCCCGAACTTCAAACTTCAAATTCTCTTCTCTGTATACTGTTCACAGCTTCGATAAACTTGGCTCCGATACCATGTAGAAATTTTGCAAATTCTCTACAAATCTCATTCTGAGACTTATGTAGAAAATCTGACTATAGATTAATTCGATAATGCAATATACTAAAGCAAAATACTATAATCTACTTCTACTATCAATTTGCTTTGCGGAAGCTTAAAGATCGAGCTAAATCAGAGCTGAACACATATAACTAGAAGAAGAAGAATCAATGCACATGAAACATAGAAAGTACTCAGGGGAAAGCCTCAGCTAAAATCCCCACTATCTGTATTATCATACAAGGTGGAAATACATAGGATAAGTCTTAGCTCTCACAGCTAGCTAGCTCTCAATACAATCCTCCTGGATGCTCACAGGCAATCAAAGCTTCTCACAAGTCTTCTCCTCTGCCCTCCAAGCTCCTATTTCCTTCCGCAGTTTCTCCTGGGTGATCCTCCTATTACCAAGTGTAACACTGATCTCACACCTTGTAAAACTGCGCAATCCTCAAGGAAGCTTGGTCCTTATGCATGCATGAGTTTCCTTTATAGGAGAAAACATGCAACTGATAGTATATTGTCCTTGACATTTAGCTCAACTGGGTCTTTCTTAGAATAGACATGCATGAGTTTCTGATGAGGGAATCTTCAGTTATTTGGAGTACACTTGTTGAGTGCATGCATGCATCAACTGACTGATAACTCACAATTAGTTCCTCAAACAGTTTGGAACTAATTTAACTGGACTTAAATTAGTAAACTAAGCTAACTAATTACAACTCAAATATAACTCAACCTTATCTCCTTAATTAAGGGATAATCTCAATTTAAGTGATAACTGTTGCATGACTTCAGAAAGACTTTTAACTTGAATTTCTCCAACTATTTAATCCATAATGAATTAATTAATTATTTCCAAGTAGGTGGTGAGACTAAATTCAAATTTTAATTCACATATATGATTTATGATTTATATATCAATATGTATATTAATTTTAATTCCAAGATATTTCCACCATAAAAAAATTCATTTACCCAAGCATAAACCACAATGCTTTCAAACAAACAACCGAATTTATATCTGCTCTCTAGAGAGACAAAGACAAGGAAGAGTGACCTATTGCCCAGAAAACATCATTATAGATGATTTAGTAAGTCACATATATGATTTATATATCCATTTCTTACTCGAAAAATGACTCTCCTCGATGATTCGTTGGTCCTCAAAATTCTTATTATAATCCAAGTGGCTCATTAATTTCATACCTCCCATGGCAAGCCCATTGAAAGCACAAAATTTACTGGGAGACAATGGCTCCTTGGCTTGTAGGAGATGAATAATGTGGTGCAACTAGCCATGAACATCACCTACCAACACACACTGTAATCACTATTGATGTTGATTTCCAAGTAGTTAGGCTTGTCTTTGTACATTAGACGCATTGAAGGAATCCTAGTTTGCAATTTCCCCTTACTACAAGTAGAGTTAATAATAGTCACAAGGTAGAACCATTTTCTTTATCATCTTCAATGCACCTCAATTTACCCTTCTACGGTGGATGCGGTAGAGGGAGAGGATTATAGTCTAAATCCTCCTTACAAATTTATTCTACCATAACACATTACCATTATCAGCGATCTGCAATGATCAACAAATTTCTCTCAGCATGGCTCTTTCAATGCAGAGAATCCAGTTTACTTCAAGTGTTCCAACCCTCAAAACATGATAGACATTCAAACTACCAAGTGGTTGCATGCTCGATGCATTACATGCAGCTCCACTTGACCCCTTCCTAATACTCATAAATTTGATGATGGAAAATAAGAATGATGGAAAAGAAATCCATTTTGGAATCAATACTCAACAACTCCACAACGGTGTAGAAATTCTGCAAATTCTCTACAAATCTCGCTCTGAGACTTATGTAGAAAATATAACTGTAGATTAACTCGATAATGCAATATACTAAAGCAAAATACTATAATCTACTTCTACTATCAATTTGCTTTGCGTAAGCTTAAAGATCGAGCTAAATCAAAGTTGAACACATAACTAGAAGAAGAAGAATCAATACACATGAAACACAGAAAGTACTCAGGGGAAATCCCCCGCTAAAAACCCCACTATCTGTATTATTATACAAAGTGGAAATACATAGGAATTATACAAAGCCTTAGCACTCACAGCTAACCAGAACTCAGTACCATCCTCCTGGATTCTCACAGGCAATCAAAGCTTTTCACAAGCCTTCTCATCTGCCCTCCAAGCTCCTATTTCCTTACGTAGTTTCTCTTGGGTGATCCTCCTGTTACCAAGTGTAACACTGATCTCTCACACTGATATCACATCGTGTAAAACTACGCAATCCTCAAGGAAACTTGGTCCTTTTGCATGCATGAGTTTCCTTTATAGGAGAAAACATGCAACTGATAGTATACTATTCTTAACATTTAACTCAACTAGGTCTTTCTCAGAATAGACATGCATGAGTTTCTGATGAGGGAATCTTCAGTTATCTAGAGTACACTTGTTAAGTGCATGCATGCATCAACTTATTGATAACTCACAATTAGTTCCTTAAACAATTTGGAGCTAATTTAATTGGACTTAACTCAGTAAAATGAGCTAACTAATTATAACTCAAATATAACTCAACCTTATCTCCTTAATTAAGGGATTATCTCCTTAATTTAAGTGATAACTATTGCATGACTTCAAAAAGACTTCTAACTTTAATTTCTCCAGCTAATTAATCCATAATGAATTATTTAATTATTTCCAAGTAGTTGGTGAGACTAAATTCGAATTTTAATTCACAATTTTAATTCAAGGACAAATTAAAATTGGAATATTCTGGATTCTATTTTTATCATTTCTTGTTGTTATTTTCAACACTCCCTCTCAACAAGAAAGGAATTCAATTCGATCTTGATCGTGAACCTTTGGAATGTTATGCATGCAACACTTATCTCTAGTGTTGCTTTTACAACAACTTTAGAAACAAAAAAAACATCCAACCTGAATCAATATGATGCATCTGTCATTAAAGTCTCTGACTGCTATTGCCTTTGTCAACTGAAAACTTTGCGCTTTTGCTGACTCTGCCTTTTTGCATTGTTGTCAGCCCTTCTTTGCACTCTTCAATATCTAACTACTATAGCCTCTATCACTTTGATCTCTGATTGCATCAATCGCACTAATTCCTCCCGCTACTATGTTATTTAGGCTCCCGTAGCAAGGTGCAATCCATGAGATAAAACTTCTCAATGGATCCTGCCCAATTTCAGCCTTCTTGGGACTATCACTTCACATCGCCCCACCTCACACCTAGAGGTATGGCTGCATGTGATCCCTCTGCCCACTTATCCAATTGTGGCTCCTCCACAATTGTCTGTGACTTCTTCTAGGATTGCATGTTGAGAGGTAATTTACTCTCCCACTCAACCACCAAGTCTCTAACATTTTCCTTGCTCCTCAAGGCTTTGCATGCATGTTGAACCTCAAGAGAATATAGGTTCTTAACTCATGAAATGATCTGTTTCACCTGTCTCATGGTGATGTGTCTAAGGAAAACCTTTCCCTTACTAAAAAACACATCATAGCCATAGTCTTCCAATATCACGACTGATACCAAGTTCTTCTTCAGTCCAAGCACATACTTCACATCTGTCAAGGTGATAGGAGCTCCATGCTCCCTCTGAAAAGCAACCATGTCGACTCCTGAAACACTATACCTTTCGTCGTCACCCATCTCAATGCGCATCTTGAGGTCTTTCTCCTCCAAGGCACTAAATAAACTTTTATCACCGGTCATGTGGAATGAGGCTCCATTGTCAAGATACTAAACATAACCCATCATTGATGACACAATGCATGCGATGAGAGTAAAGTCCATTTTGAACTAAGAGGCTAATGCCTCACCTTCTGATCCTTCCAAGGATCCCTTCTTGGACTTCTTCGATGGGCAATTAGTCGCATAATACCCCATATCGTGACAATTAAAGCATATCACTTTAGATATGTCACCCTTCTTCCCTCCATGAGAAGAATTCGATTGGAATGGGAAGCCTTGCCTTTCCCTTTCCTTGCCTCACTTACCAAGGCCAGATTTTCTTCATCCTCATCCTTGGATGAAGAACCATCTCGAATGCTCCTCCTGCATGAGATCTGACCACAGTCATTCCCAATCCGGCAGTTTCTCCCTTCCATTCATAGAGTCCTGGTAGTTATTCCAGCTCTTTGGAAGGCTAAGGAGAGTGAGGCTCACCATATCATCATTGATAGTAGTTATTCCCACACTACCAACCTCATCTCTGCAAGTGATGAGATTGTTCAGATATGTGGAAATAGTATCGTTGTTCTCCATCTTGATTCTTGAACTCCCTCGAGTATGATCTGTCTCGCCCTCACCACGCACTTCTTCCACTCAGCCAACTTTTGTGCATTAGTTGAACCTGGCTTTGGGATTTCTTGATCAATAAAATCCTTCAAGCCATTGTCTTTTAATACAACCTCTATGTGATCTTTCCATGCTATGTAATTCGAGCTACATTCCAAGGCATACTCGAGTCTCAAGCCATAGAACGTCGTTGGCCAACCTTGAAGTATGATATGAATTCGATTTGCACATGCAACCCCAAACTTCAAACTTCGAATTCTCTTCTTCGCATACTGTTCACAGCTCTGATAAACTTGGCTTCGATACCATGTAGAAATTTTGCAAATTCTCTACAAATCTCATTCTGAGACTTATGTAGAAAATCTGGCTATAGATTAATTCGATAATGCAATATACTAAAGAAAAATACTATAATCTACTTATACTATCAATTTGCTTTGCGGAAGTTTAAAGATCGAGCTAAATCAGAGCTGAACACATATAATCAGAAGAAGAAGAATCAATGCACATGAAACATAGAAAGTTCTCAGGGGAAAGCCTAAGCTAAAATCCCCACTATCTGTATTATCATACAAGGTGGAAATACATAAGAATTATACAAAGTCTTTGCTCTCACAGCTAGCCAGCTCTCAGTACAATCCTCTTGGATGCTCACAGGCAATGAAAGCTTCTCACAAGTCTTCTCCTCTGCCCTCCAAGCTCCTATTTCCTTGCGCAGTTTCTCCTGGGTGATCCTCCTATTACCAAGTGTAGCACTGATCTCTTACACTGATCTCACACATTGTAAAACTGCGCAATCCTCAAGGAAGCTTGGTCCTTATGCATGCATGAGTTTCCTTTATAGGAGAAAACATGCAACTGATAGTACACTGTCCTTGACATTTAGCTCAACTGGGTCTTCCTTAGAATAGACATGCATGAGTTTCTGATGAGGGAATCTTCAGTTATTTGGAGTACACTTGTTGAGTGCATGCATGCATCAACTGATTGATAACTCACAATTAGTTCATCAAACAGTTTGGAACTAATTTATCTGGACTTAAATTAGTAAACTGAGCTAATTACAACTCAAATATAACTCAACCTTATCTCCTTAATTAAGGGATAATCTCAATTTAAGTGACAACTGTTGCATGACTTCAGAAAGACTTCTAACTTGAATTTCTCCAACTAATTAATCCATAATGAATTAATTAATTATTTCCAAGTAACTAGTGAAACTAAATTCGAATTTTAATTCACAACTTTAATTCAAGGACAAATTAAAATTAGAATATTCTGGATTCTATTTTTATCATTTCTTGTTGTTGTTTTCAACAAGCGACTCAAAATTCTATAGTTTGTAGTCCCTACAGTCAACATGACTCTCCACACGCTTAGTAGCTCTAGTCATCCACATTGTAGGTTTCTCTCATGGACAAACAAAATCAAATTAAAACACACTAAATTGTTCTCTCTATTTCCCTTGGTCCAAGAGGGACCAAGGTGTCGGTCCTTACGCGCTATGATACCAATTTAAATTTTCATAAGGCACTCAAAATTATGTTCACAACAAAATAATAATATAATATAAATATAGGAAGCTATGTCTCAAGATAACTAATCTATGTTGGACATACAATCTCTTGGTTAGGTGAATATCTCAACCACACACCAATCTAGGAGGCTAACTAGTTGGAGAGAATCTCTCAACCAACTCCTAAACACCAGGACTAGACTCTTGTAGAAAACATTACAACTAAGAAAAATAGGAATTATAAATTATTTTTTGGAAAAGAATTATGTTTACAAATTTAGTTTATCCCACATTTCAGGGGAACACTCTACCCATTATGAGGGACCTAAAATTTTGATACGAGGTGAATGAGTGAAAAATGATAGTCGAGAAAATGTGGAGGAGATTGGCCATTACTAAAGGGTAAAAAGTCAAATTTCTTAAAAAAGGAAATAAATTAAAATCAAATGAAAGATTGTAAGATATGAAAATACTAAACATTATAGGGTTGGGTAAAAAATATAAAAATAATTTTAACTAGATTTATAAATATTAAAAATAAATATTTTAATTTAATTTAAAAAGAATTAGAAAATAATATTGAATTTAATGAAGAATTGAAATTGATAAAAGTTTTGAGATTGTGATTTTTTGTTATTTTAAATACTTTTTTAAATGCATAAATGATTCAACATCGTTAAAAACTTTAAAGTCATAACTTTGCAAAGCAAACAGCGTAAATTTGTGATTCTTAAAAATCCTTATTAAATTTTGGCAAAATTAATTAGAAAAAATACTTAAATAAGAAAACCAGTTTATATATTAATTAAACTATATTAATATTTAACTTTTAACACAGGGTGAAAAAATTATTTTATTAAAAAGCCAAAAACATATGCATTATTTTTTGTAAATTAGAATTTTTATATTAACATTATATTTTAGATTTCATCATTCCTATCTAATGAACTTTATTTGAAAAACAAGGGCAACAATTAGTAAAACAAGTTAGAACCAAAACATCAATAAATGTTTATCATTTATCCTATTAGCTTAGTTGTTTAGGGTGTTGTCCTAATAACATGAAGGTAGGGGGTTCTCACTTGAACATACTACACCATAAAGTATGGAGAAGATATGAAACAAACCTGATTTTCAATTTTTCTTTTTCCACATTTAGCTGAGTCTTCAAATTCAAAAGCATGCAAAAGGCTATGGAGAAGGTATGAAACAAACCGGATTTTCAAACATTTCTTTATTTTTGGGTCAACATTTAGGTAAGCCTTCGAATTCAAAATCACGTAAAACTTTGAATTCATAATCACACAAAAAACTAAAGAGTCCCCATGAAAAAATAGTTACAAAGTGAAGCGTGAGTAATGATTTATGGTCCTAAAGAGGAAAAAAAATTAGTCAAAAAATAATATAATTGTCGATCAACAACCAAGTGATCGCTATAGTCCCGAAAAGCAGGGACTAATAATAATTACATTTAACAATTAATTAACTTCCAAAAAACAAATAAATGTGCTTTTAAATATTTAATTTCAATATTTTGATTGAAATTGATAAGGAAATATTTTAGAGAAAATTAAAAACGTATAAATGATTCTTTGTCAATTCATTTTTTTACATTAAATAAATATTCATCATTACTATTTAATCAAATATTCATCCTTACTATTTAATATATTTTATTCGAAAAAAAATCTCATTTAATAATTAATTAACTTCCATCAAATATAAAAATAAAGATATTATCAATGGCCACTAATACCATCTCTACATTTGGTAAAGAAATAAAATATAAAGAAATGGACCTTCATATTAAATTAATATCCACATATAAAATATTATTATCATACATTTTTTTAAATAATTAAAACCATTTAAATACAAGATTTCGAATGTAAAGTATATTGTTAATCCTTCTCTTTTCATACCATTTAAAAAGTAGAAATCAATTCCATAAAAAAAAAATAAAGAGTTTTAATTATTTTTTTGAAAATGATATTTATATTAATGTCTTTCCTCTATAGAGGTTTGAAAAGATTTAATGAAATTTTTTATATTAGAATTCTAAATTTATTTTATTTTTATTAAATTTAATTATTAGCACAATTGGTTGAGGATGAGTCTCGTTAGCAAGGCGATCAAGATCAAACCTCACGAGGGGTGGTTGTTCCTTGTGTTAGGAGTAGGAGACATGTTAAAAAGTCTAGTCAGCTAAGGGCTAGTGTAGTCTAGGTTGGGTGCAATCCTTGAGTGACTTTAATGACTCAGATGCCCTTGGGTTGTGGCTCCTCATTCCACAAGTCAAGCCTAGAGATTCATAGACAACTTGACAAGCAATTTATTATTATTATTATTTAAATTGCAGATTTATTTATTTATTTTTATAAGTAGATTGCTATGTTATTGAGATATATGAAAAAAAAATAAAATTAGATATGAATAATAATTAACAATGAGAATGTCGTATAAAGGAGGTAAGCGTTTATCAAGTGGTGATTGTCTTTCACCTTATAGAAATAATTGAAGGGCAATTTGTATGGAAGAATACATTCTTCTTCAATGCATCTCTCCAACTCTTCCTCATCATCCTCTACTTTTTGGTGACTATCAAGTTATGATAAGACATATGCTCAAGGGAACTAAAGGAAATGTGTAACATACCCTCTCACCCTCATAAAGTTATTTTTATATAGTGGAAGATGTTAAAGCGAAATTTACCAAATCTCTAAGGTTTTTTATGAAGATGGGGTAACAAGTTTCTCTGTTTCCAACATTCTTGAAACCAAAAACCAACACCACTTTTGCATTCATCTCGTCAAAATATTTATAGTGATATATTTTTTATCTCAATCTCACTCTTGGATTGGAATTTATGTCCATTAGAAGGTTTACTCATTGATTCCTCACCACATCAACATGTACGGCCATGCTTCACTACTTAGTGGCATTCGTGGCTCTACCATGTCAAGTATGAACCAAAATGGCCCCCACCACATTCTCACACCGTAGTGCCTTTACACTCAATGCCCTTCCTTTGGAAAACTACCTCAAGTCAACTCGCATAGTGTGTTAGGACATAACATATTACGTTATGTGCTGGGAAAACTCATTTTCCACGGTCTTTGTCTACCACGACTCCTCTAAAATAAGTAATGTGAAGCTTGTTGGGAGGTTTACGATATATGGTGACATGGCCCTCTGCTATGTATAATCCATGTAGGCACCACATATCTCATATGGCCCAAGTGGCACCACTTTTCATAGCCACATTATATGTCATGTCATCACCTATCCACATCACCCACCCTCTTAACATTTTGCTCCATCATGGTGATGTTAACCTACCATGTAGCATCCTTAGGTAGTGCAAGTGTCATCCAAAAATGGACTTCTTGGTCATCCAAAGGGTTTGATTATGCATGCTGCATGTAACACCTCATAAGAGTCATGTTAGCACTATGCCTCATCATTATCATGTCATTTCCACATGGACCAACCCGGCCTATGAGGCACATGCCACCTCAACTTAGCTAAGGGTCCCACGGGGCCTAATGGGCTTCCAAGTTAGGCATAGCTTAAGGCCTATCTAACCTTTCTTAGGCATATGAAGGTTATATTAAACCTCTTCTTCTACACTTAATAATGTCATTTTAGCTTTAACATGTTCATTAGGAAGGTTTAGAGATAATTGCATATTTGTGCCTAATATTATTTATTCTTAAAGAATATTGTGAGAATATTGGGTAGATTATGAAGATTTGGAGGAGGAGATAATCTAGGTACTTGCTTCCTACTATAGGAGGATCAATACTGGATAATAAATCAACAAGATATTATGAAATTATTACACAAATTCTGGAGCTCCAACGATTGAGAAAATCTAGGTATCAGTTCCTTGTCATTTAATGTAGATTCCTAGCACTGGAAATTAGATCCACTATTTGAGGGATTTTGGAGGGGAAAGCTTCGTCCTTTCAAGGAGAATTCCTCCTCATCATTTTGTATAAGTACCAATTTGAATTTTGCTCTAGGGGTTAATTTTTCTTAGTCTTCTTGTGGAGAAAACTTGTATTTTTGTAGCTCCATTTTCATTTCTAGCAGGAATGTAATTAGATTGATTCAAATAATGAAGCTTGGTGCCATTTTTAGCTTCTAAAGGTTTCTCTCCTTCATAGGACTCTGAGTTTCCTTGGTCTTGGCCATCCTAGGAGCCTCAAAGCCCTTTTGTATAATTTAATTTTCTTCTTTTCACTTGTTATTCACATGCATCTCTTGTTCTTGTTTTTCCTATTTATTCATTTAGTATTGATGATTTCTTGTTGTAGGATTGGGTTAAATGGTTGAAGTAAGTTCTTTTGTAGGATAAAAATCATGATTTCATCCTTGGAACAAATTTGGAAGGTCATAGTAATCATTGAGCTAGTTGGATTAGTTTGCTTATTCACAAATCTAAATTTTTGGAAGTCCCTTGTAGCAAATAGTAGTATTTTTCTACTATTTCTTACAACATGCTAATGAGCTTCAATTGAGTTGATTCCACTTGAATTATATCATAAAATAATTCAATTTAATAACAAAATTCACCCCATTTTATTTTCACTTGATTAGGTTACACATTTTATAGATTAACTAGCTCACTAGTTCTCAAAATTTCTATATTTTAGACTAGTAACTTTTCCACTATTTTTCAGCATGTGTTAACAAGGACATTTTGGAGTGATTCCACTTGGAATGGATGCCTAAAGCATCCTATTCAATAATTTTTTTTTTCCCATCCCATTTGGATTTAATTTACTTTGTCATTCAGTGAATTATAACTTGTACAAAATACCGTAACTTCTTGTAGCAACACCTAAAACTTCCTGTAGTACTCCTCTAGCACCTATAAACTTGACCAAATTTTCTCAAAAAGCTTGGTTTTTGTCTCTTAGGGTTGAATCATAACCCCTATGGTCTAAATCAGTGGTCAAGGAAGAATAAACACTAATTATTACATGCCTTTTTACAATGTAGATCATACCTATTTGTTTGAATTCATGCTCTTAGGATTTCAATTACAAATTGTTGTTCTTGCCTAAGATTAATTTATTTTCAAAGTAACATTTCCATTTATGCAATTAGTTTAGGATTTGATTTTATTACATTCACTCCATTACGTTATGGCAACGAAGGAATGGCACATTGTAGGTTGCACATATAGTGTTGATACCTCTTAAGTTTGTACGAACTCCCGGTTGATAATTAAAGTTGGCAGCCTTGGGAGTTGTAGAATTCTTGTTGCAGTACTAAGGCTCATCAGGGCCCAACCTATTTTTTGTTTTGTGATGGTTTTTCATTGTAGGAATTTTTAGGGTTAGATGAGATTCTTTGTTTCCTTCCACACTGATGTTTCATCCTTGGGAACAAATATTTTCCCTTCATGGCTCCATGCCTCAACACCACAGCACTGAACACGCCACATGTGAACAACCATCTTGGTGCAATGAAACTTGAATTTCCACTTCAAGTTATGAGGACAGTTCATGTCTTGCACCTCATACCTTCTTTCAATCTACACCATTCCAATCAATAATGCATATATCAAGGAAGGAACGATGCAACATAATTATTTACCATCTATTGATGGGTATGTTTACGTTTCTCCCTCCATTATTGTCCTAGTTCCAAACTTCATTATAGACATGTACACATTAACTCCATGGATTTTATCAACTAGGGTACGAGTCCTAGCATCTACACTCTAAGACTAGAGGTTGTTTACATATGCATGGAATTGGTTGCCCCCTTTTGCATTCAAAACTAGACATTGACCTCCAACAACTTTTGAGCAACATAAGCCCTAACAATTCTAGGGCGCTCAACTCTCAAGAATCGTTCCAAAGAGAAATCAATTGAACTCTCTAAGAAATCACATAGGGGTCATAAATAACATTACTGTTCACACAATAACATCATTTGCAGGGTCCCAAGACCTCTCAAGTAAAGGAGAATGCACATGTGACATTTCGTCAGAGTCAAGAGAACATCACATCATTTTTACACTAACAAATACATTGTTATAACTTAGAAAATAATTTAACATCATGCACATTGTGTGATTTGTTGAGTGCATCAAGCAATTCACGTGTCTGCAATAAAGTGTCTTGCTATAGAGGCAGTCATCAACAATATAGGGAAATATTAGAAATCCTTTCCCCAACCATGGAAATCATTCACATGAGCATCTCATTGTAATTAACTAGGAATATCACATTCCATGATTAGTAATGTTGGAGCATTCATAGTCATTACACATAACATTTTCACTCCTTTATAGCACAATCATTATACAAGAAAATATACTTATATGTTTGAGTTATTTATTGGCCACTAATGTAGGGACTTCAACTCTCCACCCACCCATAGGCTAGATGCACCATAGCATTTCCTACCATGTTCACCCTCAAGCCAGATCCACGGTCCAGGGAAGTGCTTTTCTTGGGGAATTCAAGTTTAGTTGGAGTATTACTCAGCCTTTCAAGACTGTGGGGTATTTTTTGAGGTCATTTATCAAATTTATTTTCAAGGTAAGCACTATAGGAGAAAATTGTCTAGGTGTTTTATCAACTTACTTAGAAAGAATTGAGTTGTTTATCATCTTCCTTGTTAAGCAGCTAGTGGTTTATCATATCTTTCAATAAGCACCATAGCGTTTTCTAGTCTTCCTAGTGGTTTATCAAACTCAAAATAAGAACCTAAATGGTTTATCATCCTGCTTGGGAAGCATTGAGTTGTTTATAATATTTCTCAGCAAACACCTAGTGGTTTATCAACCCTTTTTACAACAAGCACTCTTTACCTAGTTTCCTCCTCTGAGCCTCCCACTGATATTCGAGCTTAGACACCACAATCCAACTGATCAAATATATTGATTCTAGGGATATTATCCTTAATAATTTTGAGTAGAAATTCTCAGTTGTAGTTCACTAATTTTTCCTATGATCTCACCCACTTTTCACTTTATCTTTCTTCATGCCTCCTCCCTCTTCCTTTCATGTCTTGGAATAAATAGGAATATTGTTGTTTCCTCCCCTATTCCATCATTTCGTTTCTAACTATTTTATGGTGGAGTGTTCTATCATTCCATCCCACCCAATTCCAACTCTCCCACATACTGTTGATCTGTTAGTCCCACTCATCATGCCAGACAATTAAAATTTATCTTATTTTATAGTTACATAATGTCTCAACAAACCATCATCCTCCATGTTGGAATTACAAATTCATCATTTATCATTATAAAAACAGGTGTCAACATAAGGGGTGTTACAAACACCACCCCCTTAAAGTAACACCATCCTCGGCATTCTCTACAACTAGAAGTAAAAGAACAAAAATTGAGCTTGATATAATAACTCTTACATATTCTTACTCATAAAAAAAATAGATATAGTTCCCTCAGTTTCTTTGCCATCTCTCAGGTGACTTCGTTGGATCCAGATTTCTTCCATTTCACGTTTACCTACTTTGTTATTCACTTATGGAGCATGGTCTTCCTCTAGTCTACATTGCACAATGGTTCTGGTTAAAAATCTCCCTTGGGTTCTACTTGTTTCAAAAACCAGTCAACAATGTGATTAACATCATGTACATATTTATTAAGAAAATAAACGAGAAAGCAATTGTGTGCATTCGTTGTGGGTGGTAAGGACAATCTATATGCCATTGGCCCCACTCTTTCAAAGATATGAAAGATTCCACAAAATCTGGATGTCAAATTTTCACACAGGCCCAGTTTCAGTGAGATTTTCCTTAGTCTAATGTGGAGATGCACATGCTCTCCCACATGTAATTCCTTGTGCATCCTCTATTAGTTTGCATAATTCCTTTTCCTATCTTGGGTGCCTTTAATTTCTACCTGATCTTGAAAAAATCTTGCTCCATTTCCTTCAACATATCAAGTTCAAGAACTACTCTGTTTACTGGGTCATACTAGCTGTAGGAGTGTTTCATTTCTTAACATATAGTTTCATGCATGTGACAACAATGAGATAGCAATGAAAACTGAAACAATGCTAGGACAAGATAATGTACATGTAAACAACAACAAGCATTCAAATAAAACAAGCAAACAATACTCATACAAGCAAAAACATGAAAAGTGACATAAATGTAACACAAATCATGGAAAGCGAGCTTACCCCAAAACAACTGAGCTGAATGTGCTGACAGATCCTAGATGTGATGTGGGATGTCATAGTTGCAAGGTTCATGTGAGGAATGAGCTTTGTAGCATCCAGTTGATTAGTTTTGATAACATCGAGGTCGTGACGCGCATGCCACAAATCTAGGGAAAGAGACACTTGGTGAGAGGTTTCTGACCTGATTCTTGCATGTAACCTCCAACTGCTAAAAATAGATCCCTGAAACAAGGGATGCCTTTGCATGTTGCCTTGGGAGAAGAAACTTATGCATGCAAGTGATTTTTTTCGATCTTGGAGGGAACCGGTCAACTTAGTTGCACATGTAAGAGACTGCTCGACTGCTGGGAGAAAATGCACATTTCTAACTGGGAGTTGGGTTGGTTTCCTAGGAGATTTGTGCAATTTCTTGGTAGAGCAGCTGAGTGCTACCCATATTTGCGCAAATTTTGGGTTGAGCAGCCTTGCTGGGGAAAATTGCGCAATTTTCACTGTGAGTGTTTGTTGAAAAATACTAAGAGGGGGGGTGAATTAGTATTATCTAGTTCTTTTAACAAATCTTCCTTATTTACACTTTGAATTATTTTTGCATATCAGTACCAAATAATGAGCAAGAAAAATAGACAGTCACATCAAAGAACACCAGATATAAGGTGGAAACCCAATGTGGGTGAAAACCACCTGCTGCAATATGTCCCTATCTTCTTTCAAATTAGAAACTCCTTTTACAATGGTCTTGTACTGGTGCAGTCCTTTACCAGTACGCAGGCTGTAACCTGCAGAGAGCTACAACTCTCTTTCTCGTTTTCCAGTCTCTCCTGGAAGGGAGCTACAACCCCCTACTTCTTTTCTTTCAAGGACGACTTTTCATAAATTTTCAAACTAGATCCATAAACATCAAATGATCATCAAGTACTGGTAAGTCACCCAGATAACCAGATCCACAATAACAGTAAACTAAACCCAGAACACCTTATCAACAAAAAAAATCAGT
>APFE031103830.1:24686-40367 GCA_000404065.3 Pinus taeda | reverse complement strand
CTGCGGGTACGCATCTTCTGAACTGTTCTCCTGCGTACTTCTTAATTCTCATCATATTGAGAGCCATGCCATGGGTGTTTCCATCAAGTACAACATCTGTAACATATAACCATATCAGAAACATAATGCCAACAGTGTTGGCTGGCATAATTGCGTAATTCTAGAGCCCAGCAAGCTGCCATATAGGATTGCATAATTTCTGGAGGGAAGGTTGTCTTCCCTCCAGAATTGTGCAGTTTCTTGGGAGAGCTGCTCAGCCTGTAGCTGGACTGAGTCCAGGTAATCAACTAGTGAGGGGAATGCATCGAGTTGTGATCGACAGGTTGCCTTTGTGCAAGAAAAAAACTAAATCTTGTGAGCATGACGAAGCAAGACAAGCTACTGTGAAAAGTTGGTAGGGAGGCTCCAAAATGAAGCCAAGGCAAAATTTTGGAGGGTGGTTGTAGCCGCTACAACACTTGGCAACACATAGGTAGAACTCCAACTCTCTAAATGAACCTTGTTCATGAAAAGCAAGTCTAAAAACTTCGAAAGTATTGTTCAGTTCTTAGGTCATCTTGGTTTCATACTAGATTGATTGTAAGATGTATCATCTGCTAATCTCTTGGTCAATTGACACGCATTCCAAGCCAAGGCAACACAGTTGTTTTGATTGGGGTTGAGGGGTATATTGGTGCACAAGTAGTATGGTCATTAGAGTCTTAATTTCATCTTTGGTGTTGCTCCACTACCAGCAGTCCTGGACAGTACCCCGGTGGAGTCACATAGGAACACAAGCATGGCTCCACTGCCAACGTGACTGGTTAGTACTCTGGCATAGTTACTTGCATCACCTCCCTGCACAAGAAGTATTTCTCTTCTTTCACCTTATTCATTTTTCATTTTTAACTTTGATTTTTTTTAACTATGCATAGCACTTATTCATTTCAAAGGTAGAAGAGGGATCCCGACTTATTGAGAGAATAAGAGGTTGTTCCAGCAGAGAAGTAGTTTATTGTATCTTTGACGTGCCTGATAAGGTTTTCCCCCTCACCTTACTCTACTTGACTGAGTTGACAAGGGTTAACCCAAAAACAACTGACTAGAGAAGGTGACACTAGTTAGCGAGCAAGTGTTGTGTTTTCACCAAGGTTCACTTCGAACAGTACGTATTTTCTTTCGACATATTATGGACTAAAAGTAACAGGTTCTTCATACAGAGGCAAGGTGACAGATAACCAAGTAGTGATAGTTGTACAAGCCCTCTTGTACTCCACCCAGCACATTTCAAGAGTCATACATGGTTTCATGTCAAACTAACTTACAAAGTGAAGCAAAAGTGAAAGAAAATAAAGTAAGCAAACAAGCAAGCAAACAAACAAACAAACAAAGTGAGTAAGCAAACAAGAATGCAAGAAAACAACTGAAAGCAAGCACTACTCCTACTCCTAAACTAACGGTGCATGGCCATGATCACGTGAAGTGATATTTCCAATGTAGCCATCGGCCCATTAGTTGACCCATGTTGGTGAAGGCTTGGTCCACGAGCAACCCAGTTGTGCGAACCAGCAAGAAAGAAAGATATAACAATGAAGAAAACAACACTTCGTGTTGGAAAGTGTCCATAGGACATAAGCGAGTACAAGTGCATGACGAGCAGTCCATGGACTTATCATAGTGTTGTGTGACATTGCATGCAATTTTGAAGCATAGGCACACTCTTGACTGTGACATGCAAGAAAATAAAAGAAAGAAAAGATAAATTGTGTCGTGCACCATTTCTTGCAATGTAAGATTCCTCCAATGCATGAGTGATGGGATCGTGCAGTTTGAGTGGAGGAAGCATGATATGTGTGTGAGATGAATCTTCAATGCATACAAATGAGTGATGAGGATCCTTGAGTGATTGAATAATTTCTTGATCAAAAGTGAGACTAACCCCAAGAGAGCGAGGGCCTGACATAACCATCAGCTCAGGCTGAAGTTCCTCGACTGTCTTAGGTGTTTCAACTTCATCATCAGATAGATCATCATAAATTGGTGGCTTCGAAAGATCAATTATGATAGAGTCATGATCGTGATCAAATATGGAAGTGAATGGATCACGACCACCATGATTAGAAAAATCAATAAATTCATCGACATCCTCATGATCAGGTGAATCAAAGAGAGGGGTAGATGAAAAGTGAAAAAACTCATCCTCTGTTCTTTTGGAAAAGACAGATGAAAGATCAAGTGGATTTTCAATGAATAGCTTATCCTCTCTATTGTCAAATGATGGACCAACATTCGATGAGTCCTATGAGTGATCAACAATGGGTGCATCCGTGGATGAAGACACACATGCGAAATCATGGATGGCAGGATCACCAAATATGTTAGGAAAGAATAGAGGGGGCTCGGAGGGAAGGGATTCCTCCTTCGCTGAGTGTTGATGCTCAAGCTCCCACTCATACTCTTCATGAATGACAATGCATGTCGGTTGTGAAACACCAACTCCATCGATGGGTTGTTCCTCGTTCACAACAAGTGAAGAGTTGGGAATGGATGAACACAAGACAATATCATCTGGAGGAACACCCGAGTGCGAAGACGGAGGTTGTAGAACATAAGTCATATGAGAACTTGAAGGACTCAGAACCAAATCTGCTCAGAAATTAAGTGAATTGATGTTGGGAAGATGTGAAAGATGAACAGGTGTGTGAGCATGTTCCTCAACATCACTTGGCAGTGGTGGAACTGTTGAATGAGGGGTAGGTGGACAGTCAATTGAGATAGTGCCCGCAACCACATGAGATTGCACAGCTCCATCAATGAAGAGTGTTGAGAGAGGCTTGATCTTAAGCTTCTTCTTGGGAAGGGTGGATTTCTTAAGGCAATACTCGAATTGGTCCCAAAGATAGGAAAATTTCATCTGGCTCCTCGGAGTTGAAACTGCAATTCATGGAAGCGCTACCAAAAATAAATAATCGATTCATGCAGAGCCTTCTATTGCTGTAACAATTTTTGGTCAAGATAGTCTGGATCAAAATGATAGAAAGTGTCTTCAATAAGATCACAAAAGTGCTCAATTGAGTGCACACTGTCAGCTGGTAGATTAAGCAACCAACATCGTGGATATTCGCAAAGTGTGTATGCAAGCAGCAAGTTGGCTTGTTCATCAGAACACCCATATTCCTTATGAAGCATGGAAAAAGAAACACATGTAAGTACTCAGTCCAGGCCACTTCACCTTCACCATCATATGTGTAAGTGGACCAGAGATCGAAAAACTCCCCCATGATGTAGACATCTTCACTATTTGAAAAATGTTGCAGAGGGAGAAGAGTGAAAGAATCCATGAAAGTTATGCAAAGGTTCAAAATTGGATGAGAGGACATAACTTGTCATTTGGCCCTCCTTCTAGTGCTAGAAATGTTGACGTTGCTGCACCCACCAACATGTCAATAGGATCTCCCCAGTAAGAAGTCCCAATTAGACCTCAGACCATTTGGTGTAGGAGTCCCAGCAGTGGGTCGTAAAGTAATGCCTTGATCGCGATGTCGCACAGAGGCAAGTAAGATAACTCTATTAGTAGCAAGGGTGTGACTGTTGCAGTGAGTCAAGGAAGGTGTATGAGAGGTTCTAACACATGGGGGTTGAGATGAGTGCGCCCCTTGGAAACCTATAACAATACTCACCTGGGAAGGGAACACATGAGGAGAGACATCAAAAATTGGAAATCGAGTTAGTTGGCAATCCAAAGTGATGGTTAAACCAACAACACATCTGCAACAAGATTCATATAAGTTCATACAAAATAGTTCATACACAACTACGTAAGTTAAACAACATACATTGCTAAAGCAACTAGAACAATCCATCTACAATAACAACATATGCATGAAAATGTGCTAGCTCTTATTATATAAAGAAGTGTAAGTTCCAATCATACAATACATCCATGTAAACCTGCTAGCCCCAACAGTGGAAAATTACAGCCACATCTGCTTGCTCCTGCAAAGAGAAGTACTAGTTCCGTGCAGTGGAGAAGCCAAGGTGCATTACAATATTGTCAAAGCTCTCTCTAAGATAGTCTTATCGGAAGCATGGATGACCAAAAGCCTTTACAATGAGTTATGAGGTAATATTTATAGCAAAGGGTGGGGTGACCCTTGACATTCCCCTTTGTGATAGTTCATATACCCTCATGACTCTTCATCTACTCTATGACTGTTACATCCAACTATTGACATTTGACTTACACTTGACATGACATTACATTACAATGCACATGTACTTATGTGACACAACATGGATAGAGCAAGCCATGCAAGGAATCACTGACACTTGGTTCGTTGTGATGAGACCAACTCTTTGGCATGCTTGTGATGGTGAAGGTGGTAAGTTGATGCCAATCTTGGTCATCCGTGATGGTGTGCATGCACCTCATGGTGACATCCTACTGAAGCGAAATCTTGCCTCCATTACAACTAGTGCATTGTTTTGCCTACTTCATCCAACTCATGTGCTAACATGTACATGGTCTTCTTTGGTGTAGTTGAACCAGCAACACACTAATTCATAGTGTCTATGCTGATATTCAAGTGTGTGCTGGTGATCATATGCATCAACTTGCTGAAGTACATATTCAGCTCCAGTTGGACTTGCTTCTTGTCTTTGCCTTGGTGAGTGTGCTAAATGAGATGGATTGCATGCGTGTGCATAATGACATGCATGCTGCTGAAACCCTTGCATGCAATCAACAACATTGCTCACCATGTCTACTCTATGCCAGTTGCTGGGATGGATATTTAACTTGTACGAGCACAGTTTCATCTGTGAGTGCCTATTGCACCCACTATTGTTCATGTTCCTGCTACAACTCATTCATCTGTCTCTGCAGCTTCATGTTCTTCCTTGAGTTGCTGCTTCAGCACATGCAACTCCTTCTTTGTTCCATTATCTATTTTCGTGCGATCTTCATGTGACACCGTCACCTCGTAGCCTAAGTCTCCAAAGTTTCTTTCATCATTAGTGGATCTGCCTAATCTTGCATCTTTATTCCGCCTCTATGTTATCGAAAACCTTCCTCTTGCATTCACTGCATTCATTATGTTTGTTGCATTCGATGTGTTCGCTGCATTTGTTGCATTCACTGCATTAGTTGTGTTCCCTGCATTCTTTGCATTCGCTACAATTATTGCATTTGGTATGTTGCCTTCAGTTGTTGTTCATGATGCTATTCATTGTGATATCTTGATGTTTTTGTCTATGAACAACTTGATATCTTTGTGAGTAGGCAAGCTCATTGACATTTGATTGACTACATCTCTAGGTGTGCTCTAAATAGTGTCTTCGACTTTTCCCTCTTGGAAACCATTTTACCTGCACTGCTAAGAGTTAGATGAACACCTGCAATACCTGGAGACATGGAAACACTCATGGCAAGAAATTTGTGAGTTGAAAACCAAAATGAACTTGAGAATTGACTTTCAACATACCTGTGTGACTGATCATGAAGGTTGCACAATTTCAGCCAGGAGGTCGGGAGACTGACTGCCAAGATTGTGAAAGGAACAATCTGGGATGTTGTCTACTAGAATTGCATGATGCACAATCTCCGCTGGAAATGGCTACAGGCTCAGTGACTGCATTACACACTTTTTTGGGCTAGCAGTCACTGTCCCTCAGAAATGTGCAAAATAGTCTTGGAGGATAGTTCTTGGGAAGAAATGTGCATTTATGGAGAGGAAGACAGAGCCTTCCTTCCCCAGATTGCGCAATGTTGTCATAGTGAAGGCAGAGTCCGGACCAAGGTTGGTCTGACTCGTCGACGGGGAATTGAAAGAAAATACGATAGTGGATGCATGGCGACACTTAATGAAAGTAGAAGTGATTGATAGTGCATGCAAACATGAATGAAATATTCAATAAACAGATCAACATGCATGTGGGTGAGGCAAGTCGTCAAATCAACGACTGTTCATGAAAAATAGTTTCATGCATACGACATAAGTGAGATAGACACGAAAACTGAAATAATGCTAGGACAAGTTAAGATACATGTAAATGATAACAAGAATTCAAAGAAAACAAGAAAACAATACTCATACAAGCAAAAATTTGATAAGCAATAGAAATGCAACACAAGTGATGGAAAGTGGGCATACCCCAAACAGCTGAGCTGAATGTGCCGGCAGCTCCTAGATGTGATGTGGGACATCAGAGATGTAAGGTTGATGTGAGGAATGAGCTCTGCAGTGTCCAGTTGATGAGTTTTGATAAAATCGAGGTTGTGACGTGATGGCCACAAATCTAGGGAAAGCAACACTTGGTGGGAGGTTTACGAACTGATTCTTGCATGTAACCTCCAACTGCTAAAAGTAGATCCCTAAAACAAGGGATTCCTTTCCATGTTGCCTTGGGAGAAGTGGCCCATGCATGCAACTCAGTTTTTCTCAGTCTTGGAGGGAACCGGTCAACTCAGTTTCACATGCAAGAAACTGCTCGACTGTTGGGAGAAAATGCACATTTCTGGTTGGGAGATGGATTGGCTGCCAAGGCGATTTGTGCAATTTCTAGGCAGAGCAACTGACTGCTACCCAGATTTGGACAAATTTTGGTATGAGTAGCTCTACTGGGGAAAACTGCGCAATTTTCACTATGAGTGTTGACTGACAGAATTGCGCAATACTAGAGCCGAACAGGCTGCCAGACAGGATTGCACAATTTTTGGAGGGAAGGCTGGTTGCCCTCCATAATTGTGCAATTTCTTCTAGCAGCTACTCACCCTGTAGCTGGATCGAGTCCGAGTGATCAACCTGTGAGGGGAATGCATTGAGTTGTGATGAACAGACTGACTTTATGCAAGCAAAACACTAAGTTTCTGAACTTGACGAAGAAAGACAAGTTGTTGTGAAAACTTGGTAGGGAGGCTCCAAAATAAAGCCAAGGAAAAATTTTGGAGGGTGGTTGTAGCTGCTATAATAGGTTGTTAAAGAAGATAAGACATGTTCCAAATCTAATGAAAAATATAATTTCAATAGGGAAGTTTAGAAGTGAAGGTTGTGTAACTACATTTACAAGAAAAACCTAGAATACCATTAAAGGAGCCCTGGTAATAGAAAAAGGAGAGAATGTAGCCATATTGTATTTATGTAATGGTATTTATGATTCTGATAATGCTTTAACCTCCATAGGTGAATATGTGACACTGTAGTATCATAAGCTTGGGCACATGAATGAGAAGGGGATGTAAATTCTTCATTTAAGAAATTTTTTGCTAGGTTTGAAGCATGTTGATTTGGATTTTTGTGAAAATTTTGTTGATGGAAAACAAAAGAGAGAGATTTCTCAGAGTTGGGAAAGAAAATAAGATTTAAAAATTAAAGCTTGTGCATATAGATGTATGAGGAACATGTTAGGTATCATCTCTTGGTGGCTCTCATTATTATGTTACTTTTATCAATGATGCAACTAGAAAAAATTGGGTTTATTATATTTGAAATAAATATGATTTCTTTGATACTTTTGTTGAAAAAATGCAGCAAGAAAGACTAAATTTGATTTTGTCTTGGTCAAATTGAGAAAAATTGAATTTCCACATCAGTAAACAATTTGGGTGCAATTAACTTGTGTGACATGGCTTGTGTCACCCATTTTACTCAGTAAATTCGATTTAAAGGGCTTGGAGTTCATTTAAGCATGTGTGTTTGCTAATTTGTAGAAATCAAGGTCACTTATTTCAAGATGTTTTCAGTTAAACTAGTTCCAACTGTTGGAGGAACTAGTGGAAGGTTAGTTGTGCAGTGAGACTTTAGTCTAACTTAGTGATCATCCAGTTAATTGATCAATGTGCCCAAAATAGATAGTGCATGCAAATAATTCAAGTTGTCCAGATGTGGTGGAGATTCCAAAGTAGTGTAACATCAATTATAGAGTAGTCTAGAGCATATAGGTGTTGCATGTAGTCAGATGATCAACCTTGGGAATTGCACAAGCATTTTGGAGGAAATTCCCAAATAATAGGGGCCTAATTCCCTCAATAATTGTGCAAGGAAACAAGGGCTCAAGAAAAGGCATAAATTGACTAAGTCTGGGTCAGAGTTGAATCCTAGTGAGCAGAGAGATAGGTTATTCACTTGCAGATTGTGCTTAGTTGATCAAAGAAATTGTAATACATCTCTATTCATCAGATTAATGCAAGAAGGCATATGTGTTTTTAGAAAATTTCTTTCCCCTAGAAAAATATTGTATGCATGTGTGTTATTACTTATTGCATGTCTCACATTGTTATTCTAAATTGTGAATTGAATTTTGTAGATTAGAAGAGTAGGTTTGCATCTTATAATTTTGATGAAAACTTCATGAGAAGTTGCAAATATACACCATAATTTCTACATGGTATCGGAGTTGGATTCACATTAGAGCAACAATTTCAAAGTCGTTTCTTAGTAGATTCGATTTTTCACTTTAGTGTAGCAGGATCTCTATAGAGTTGGGAAGATGGCCTTCAATGGGTTGAGACTTGAGTATTCCTTGGAAGGAAGCTCTAATTTCATTGCATGGAAGGATCACATGGAGGCAATACTGGATGACAATGGATTGCTAGAATATATCAAGATATATGTTGCAAAACCATAGGTATCTGAGGCCTAGGAACTTACTCAGTCGAAGAAATATGTAGCCAAGGCGAGGAGAATAATCTCGGAGGGAGTGCAAGACCACACTGTCTCAAAAAGCCATGGGAAATAATCTCCTTGTGTAATGTGGTAGGCACTGACAGATCTGTTCCAGAATAGCAAATAAGAAACTAGCATTGAAGGATAAAATTTGAAATATTAAGATGTAGAAGAATGACACTATCTAGCAGTATCTAATCAGGTTCACACAAGTTCATGATGAGATTGCAAGAGTTGGTGTTAATATTTCAAATGATGACTTGGTAATCCTAACCATTCTATCCCTTCCCAAGAGCTAGCATAGCTACCAAGATTTGGTGAACCGGAGGGAGAAACTACCGAATTGGGAAATCTTATGATCTGATTTGGTATAGGAGGAAATAAGGCAAAATACCATAGATGGGACTTCATCGAAGGGTGAGGATGAAGAAAAATTTGCATTGGTTGAAAGGGAAAGAAGTGAAAAGGGAAGAAATCTCAAACCAAACTAGAATCCAGCCAAGGAGGCAAGAAGAAACATTTGTCCAAAATTAAATTCTTCAATTATCATGAATTTGGGCACTGTGCCAGGAAGTGTCCACATAAAAATTCAGGCAAGAAGGCCTTAGGAGGAGAAGCAAGTGAAACTTTGGCTTCCTAATTCAAGCTTGACTTCACCCTTGTCACATGCATGGCCAACATAGTGATGGGGAGCATGTGTTACTTGGACACAGGTGCATCGTTCCACATGACACGACGTAGAGATTTTTTCAGTGACCTGAAGGAGAAATATCTCCATATGCATGTCGAGATGGGGGACAACAGAAGGTCCAACATGACTAGGATTAGTACAACCACATTTTGGAGGGATTTAGGTTCCCCTCTCAGACTCAAGGATGTCATGTTCGTTCTAGGCCTAAAGAAGAATGTCATCTCTATTGTAGTTTTGGAAGACAATGTTTATGATGTGATCTTCAACAAAGGGAAAGCATTCATAAGACACATAGTCACTGGACAAGCGAAGCAACTCAGGGTTCATGTGAAGAACCTGTATAAGCTATATGTGGAAGGTTATGCTGCATTAACCACTAAGGTGAAGAAAGTGTAAAATCATGATGTCAGTGAAATTTGGCATAGAAGTCTTGGCCATTTGCAGTATGACAACTTGAATATTATGTGGGAAATAACTACTAGCCTCCCTAAAGGATCACTTGAGCAATAAGATGTTTTCAAAGGATGTACCTTGGGGAAGTATGAAAAATCCACATTCCATGATCGAGACAACAAAGCACATGCAGTCTTGGAAAGGATCCACACTGATGTATGTGGAACTTTCTCGATAGACTCCACTTCCAAAGAAAAATATTTTGTCATTTTTGTTGGTGAATTCTTAAGGAGGTGTTGGATCCTCTTCATGTGGAAGAAATATGAGACATTCTCCAAGTTCGTAGAATTCAAGGCACTAGTTGAGAAAGAAACTAGCCAGAATGTGAAGGCCCTTAGGAGAGATAATGGAGGTGAGTATGTTTTGAATGAATTCAAAACTTTATGTACGAAAGACAACATCCGAAGAGATCTGAAAACACCCCACAACCCACAATAGAATGGGGCGGTTGAGAGAAAGAACTGTAGCATTGTGGGAGCTATAAGAGATATGTTACACGACCAAGGCCTACCTCTGCATTTATGGGCTGAAATGGAACACAATAGTCTACTTGTAGAACTGGAGTCCTCATTGGATTCTTGGCAAGATTACAACATGCTCAGCCTCATCATTCGGTAGTTATATGGGACTTAATTCCCCTCCTAGCTTAGTCAAACCAACTATTCTCATAACTTATTTCATACTTTTGATTATATTTTGTTTATGGGATGAGTTAGAGCTGGATATTTTTCTTGGTCGTCTAATGTGCAATTAATGTAGGATTAAAGGATAAAAAGAAGGAATTTTGGCAAATACCTTGGTTAAAACTAGAATGGGAAAAGGGAGAGGAATTATAGGAGGTAAATCCTCCTTTTTTACTACACCTCCATTTTAATATTCCTCCATCAGCTCGGAGTGCAAACAACCAAATCATGAGGACTAGAAGGTAGTCGAGCAAGTGAAAGACAAAGCACCAATTTATCTCGAGTTTGGGAGCCGAGCCTCCCTAATTTTAAGGAAGTCGTTGGAGACTATAGATGTATAAGTAGAGAGGCATAGGACCTTAGTAGGATTCAAATTTTTTATTGTAAAAGTCTACTCTATTCCTGAGTTGCAAGACTTGTGACAAGTTTTTGTGTAATCTATGGTTTTGATAATAAAAATGAGTTTTGTTTTGAGCCAGCACTGAGCTAACTCAGAGGGTTGAAGCTCTTGGGTTAGGGCCCAACCCTAGCAGCCAAGGCTCCCATTTATTTTACATGTATGCTAGCATATATTCATGGTTTATTTGTTCATTTGCTTAAGTCGCTGTATTTCCATTACATAAGTGTAGAGTAGATTGGTTGTATCTTAGTTTGCTTCCATTTGCGCCTTCTTTCAATTAGTAGGTTAGCAAGGAGAAAAATATCATCGTAAGGTTTTCAGCAAGTGTCTCGGCCTCACCTCCTCCCTTTGGGACTATGACTTAAGGAAGAGACCCTTCAGCGACCCCAAAAACACAAATTTCTAGTTCATGCATGAGGTTTGGAGTTTGTTATCTTGATTCAGTACTTGGTTCATTTCATTTTCATATTTTTCATTACTCTATTTTTACAATAATATCTCACTCATGTTCTCGTTTCCTTTAGCACTTTCTTCATGCATAATATGGGCAATTGATTCATGTTTCTCTAGTTTTTGAAGATGTATCTTGTTGCATAGTTATTGAAAGACACACATGTTTTAAGCAGTGCATGTACTTCAGCAGGAGATCTAGACTTCATCACCAGCATCCATCTTCCACCTCATCAACCCTAACCATCTCTTGTTCCATCATCACCCTCACTAGTTTTTTTGTCCTTTTTCATTGAAATCCCCTAGACACATTGAGTGAATCTAGCCATCTCTTCTCTTGAATATTGACTCCCGAGTCTTCCTAAACCTTCTAACACCCTATCCCACTCATCACACACCTTTTCCTAGCTTCCCAAGACCTCGAAAACCTCACAATTAGCTCTATGTTGTATTCTGTATGTTTCTTGTAACTCCCACAAGATCATCCTCTAGGTTTCTAGTACATCCTGGAGGTTTTCCTCAAAAGGCCTGTTTTGAGGCCAAATTGACGGGGAACCTCTAGGAAGTCACAAAAATCCTCCTAGGACCTTTCCACACCATCCAATCACTCCATAAACCTTCTATCCATCCTCAACCACCTTCCATTCACCTGTCACATCCACAAGAACAATTAAATTGCATGCTTGATTTTACCAAAAAAACCAAAAAAGTGAAACAGATTTAGTTTAGTTTTCTTTCTCACACATTAGTATGGTTTGATGCTCTTTACTTTTGTAACTTACATAGCAACATTAGTTTAGTGTTGATTTAGCAATTCTGCTTAGAATAGTTGTTTAAATGGTTAATTATGATATGGTGTGATTTAGCATTACATGTTTTTTTCCTCATTATTGCAGTAGAGTAGCTCTATTAGAATAGATTTTCTCTTCTTCCATCAAAGAATCAAACTTCTTCTGACTTTATAAAAGTCTGGCTTGGAACCGCTGGGGTCTCTCGTTGAACGAACAGTGACAACAGGCAGGACCTTCACTTTTACTTGTGCATATAGCACTTTCACCTCCAAATTTGTAAAAACCCTTGGTTGATAAGTAAAGTTGGTAGCCCAGGAGTTGCAGCATCCTTGTTGCAATACTAACACTCATCACTTTTTGGCATCATTGCTGGGGAGGTGTCTGAGTAGGATGTGATTATTGCTTTCTTTTCTTCTACTTCTTGTCTTCAATTTTCTGCCATTAGTTTATTTATACAAAAGTAATCTAGTAGCTTCCTTTCTTTCAATTGTCATTATTTGCTTTCCTTTCCATTCTGCAAGTAAATTTTCTCTCTGTCTGTAGTTTTCATTCAATCAACAATTTTATTTCTGCAAAGTAATTTCTAGTTAAAAAACAATCTTACAAAAACCAACCCAAAAACATTCCCTTTCATGCCTCGTAGGAATAGGGATAATTTAGGGAAATTCTAGCCAAATACCCCCACTGCATCCAACAGCCAACCTTCTCTCTTCTTCAGTGGCTGTGAAGTGGAGGAACATTTAGGTGAGCAACCTGACATATTTGAAGAACGTACAGGGGAAGAAGAAGAAGAGGAACCCATTCCTACTGAACCAATGGCTGAAAACTGAAATGACAGAGGGAATAGAGAGAGAGTTAAGGGTGCCTTCCCCATCAGGGAAACCAACGGGGACACTAAGATGAAGAATATAAGCCCCTCTGCCCTGCCTCATTTCCATGGCCTAACCACAGAGGACCCTGACACTTTCCTATTTGATTTTGTTGTTATATGCCGAACCTATGACTATACAGATGATGAGAAAAAGTTAAAGTTGCTTCCATCTATGCTCAAGGATGCAGCATTCCATTGGTTCATGGGTTTACCTAGAGATAGCATCATAACTTGGGCTCAAATGTAGCAGGCTTTTAACAACAAATATCGACACTACTTTAGGTCAAAGGATACTAAAGAACAAATTTTTAGGATGACCATGGGCCAGGATGAATCCTAAGCAGACTACAAAGAAAGATTCCAGATCAGTTACAAAAGGGCCGCACACTTGACCCCGAGTCACTAAAGCAGGTCCAGATCAAAGGAGTAAGGGAAGATCTTTTAGATACCTTACATTTGTTAGCAGGAGGAGATATCTACCAATTACCCTATGAGGATATCAAGATTGTCTTTAGAAACCATTCTAGGGTAGCCAAGAAAAAGGGTAGGTGTAGTCAACCTATGGCCAGTGCATCATCTTCCAATTCAGCCATCAAGTGTGAAATTGGAAATATGTTGGAAGATTTCAAAAGTGAGATGTTGCAAACCCTTGCCTTGAAATTGGACACCATGAATATCAAAAGGAAGCAAGAGGAAGCAGAGAGAACCTTGGCCATCTTTTTTCCTAGATGCATCAGGAGGCATCCTAGGAATGAATGTCCATTGAATTGTATTGAAATTTGCTCGGTCTGTGAAGAAAACTACTCCACAGACAAGTGCCCTTCTTTACCCAAACTCAAAGTTGTATATTAAGGAGCTAAAGGGGTCACTGAGTAGATTTGCTACATCAACCAAAGGAGACCTCCTGGGCCTAGGCCATACCAGCATTGTACGCAAGGGTCATCCCATGCATATTACAACCCCAACCAAACCACAGCTATACCTTCATGGGGACTCCTTGCTCATCCCTCCTAGTGTACACCCCCTCCTTGGTCCTATGCATCTCAGTATCATTCTTAGCCAGCCAGCCAGTGATTTCAACCTTACGCTCTGCCACAACCTCAATGGAATACACCACTCCAGGGGTGGAGGCCCCAATACAACAATGATCCAACTCTATTGTGATGGGTTGTGTTATATTCTTTCCACGACTAGCCCACATAGTTAACCAGGGGGTTAGAGGGGGGGTAGAGCCCCTCTTCGTTGCACCAATTGTGTAGCAGCGGGGGGGTCACAAGGGGTTTGAGGTGTACCTGTAACCCCACTTTATGGGGTCCAAGGTAGTGCCTCGAAAAATTTTTGTTTTCAATCCTATGTTATGTTGCGCGGACCCACCTATGGTTTTGTCCATGATTTTTGCACATGTTTTTGGACGCGATGGTTTTTGGTCCATGGTATTGGACGCAATGGTTTTCGATCCATGGTATTGGATGCTTCGGCATGTATAAAAATGTATTATAACATTGAAAGGAACATAATGAAAGATCAGGCTCGTAGTCCCAGTTTTGGGATCCAGGGGAAAATATTTGTGTATATGTGTTTTATGTGTTATTCTCTCATATTGTTTATTTTCTATGTTTTAGAATTCATATTGAGGTAATTTTTGTACGAGGTTAAAACCTACGTTTGGTATCGGAGCAGTTTTGGCTTCAAGGGGATGCCTTTGTTGCTGAGGGGTTTCACTCGGGCCTGTGGTAGACCCTGTTCAGTGGGAGATCTATGAGATTGATTCTGGTGGTGAAAGAAGATGGCGAGAAGTGGAAAGATAGAGATCGAGAAACTTAATGGTCAGAGTTTTGAGTTGTGGAAACTCAATATGGAGGATCTGTTGGTGGATAAAGATCAGTGGATCACAGTAGATCCAGGTATTAAACCAATGGGAGTGTTTGATGAAGAATGGAATAATTTGGATCGGAAGGCAAAGAGCACAATACGATTGTGTGTCTCAGATACAATATTTCTAAATGTATCAGGGGAAGCTACGGTGAAGGCTTTGTGGGACAAGTTAGGGACTTTGTACCAATCTAAGTCTCTAGTGAATAAACTGTTCTTGCGGAAAAAGTTGTATAACCTGAGGATGAAATATGGAAACTTGGTGATAGAGCATCTGAACGCATTTAATACTATGGTAATTCAGTTAGCATCTGTTGATATTAAAATTTCAGATGAAGACAAGTGCATCAGTTTGTTGTGTTCTCTACCAGATTCGTGGGATAGTCTAGTTATTGCAATAGGTAGCAATGCAACTGCCTTGCAGTTTGATGAAATAGTCTCATCCTTACCGACGGAGGAGATGAGATGGAAAAATATGGAGAGCTAGAATGGTGATGCCTTGTCTATACAAAGATGGTCCCAGAACAGAAACAAAAATAAGTCATCGAGTGGGAGATCTAAATCTAGAGGGAGATCTAAATCTCTAAGAAAACCTGTAAAGGTGGTGTGTTGGAAATGCAGAAAGGAAGGGCACTACAAAAGGGACTGTAAATCTAAAGCTCTTGATAAAGGAAACGGATCTAAAGATGATCCTTCTGCAGAGGCGAAAACCACCTTAGATGAAGGTGGGGATGTGTACTTGGCTTCTTCAAGTACACATGTAGATCATAAGGCATGGTTAATTGACTCAGGTGCATCCTTTCACTTCAATCCCCATAGAGAGTGGTT
>APFE031103830.1:0-20742 GCA_000404065.3 Pinus taeda | reverse complement strand
GCAAGTGCAGTTGGTAGCCTGATGTATGCAATGGTCTGTACTAGACTAGACATTACACATGCAGTGGGAGTATTGAGCAGGTTTATGTCAAAACCAGGGAAGGAGAATTGGACAACAGTGAAGCAGGTTTTCAGATATTTGCATGGCACTAGTGATTATGGTTTATGCTACCAAAGAAGATCAGGATTGGATAGAATATTGGATATTCATGTCTTTGTTGATGCAGGCTGGGCTGGATATCTGGATCAGAGAAGATCTACAAGTGGGTATGTGTTTAACCTATTTGGAGGTGTAGTCAGTTGGATGAGTACGAAACAATCTGTAGTGGCACTATCGACTACAAAGGCAGAATACATGGTAGCCACTCATGCAAGCAAGGAAGTAGTTTGGTTGTAGAGATTCTGCTCAAGTATGGGGTTAGTACAGGGAGATATAAGGATAGATTGTGATAGCTAAAGTGCAATTTTCTTGGCAAAGAACCCAACATATCATTCAAAGACAAAGCACATTGATGTTTAGTATCACTTTGTGAGGGATATGATAGAAGACAAAAAGGTGTTGCTGGTAAAGGTGGACACTTTGAAGAATACTACAGATGCATTGACAAAATCTATTAGCTCTGAGAAATTCTCTTGGTGTAGAGAGACAAAGGGTGTTTTAGGGCTAGAAAAATGACTAAGCTCTCTTGTGGCTCCCTGTGGAAAGAAAACAAGTGGGAGAATGTTGGGTTGTGTTATATTCTTTCCATGAATAACCCACGTATTTTATCAGGGGGTTATAGGGGGGGTAGAACCCCCCTTCGTTGCGTCGATTATGTAGCGGGTGGGGGTTCACAGGGGGTTTGAGGTGTACCCCACTTTATGGGCTTTGGGGCAACGTCTTTGAAATTTTTGGTTTTGGATACTATGTTAGGTTGGGCGGACCCACCTATGGTTTTGTGCATGATTTTTGCACATGTTTTTGGATGCGATGGTTTTTGGTCCATGGTATCGGACGCGATGGTTTTTAGTCCATGGTATTGGATGCTTCGGCATGTATAAATATGTAGTATAACATTGAAAGGAACATAATGAAAAATCAAGCTGGTAGTCTTGGTTTTGGGATCCAAGGTAAAATATTTGTGTATATGGGTTTTATGTGTTATTCTCTCGCATTGTTTATTTTCTGTGTTTTAGAATTCATATTGAGGTAATTTCTGTATGGGGTTAAAACCTACATATTTCCTCCACCACCTACCCAACCACAACTCCTACACTTTGCTCCACCCAAGCAACCCCAGATGCCTACCCAACCAAATCTAAACCCGAATAATAGGTAGGCTCAACAAGTATATAGTGGAGAGACATCATATCTAGCTTATGCTGTAGAAATCTAGGAGATTAACCTAAGATCTGGGAGGATTCTCTCGGATAACCAACCTCCCCCCCCCCCACACATAGGGAGGTTGAGGAAGAAAGAGAAGAAAGAAACCTTAAACTAAATCTGCCATTTCCCGAGAGATTAGCCCAAGCACTCTAGCCTACCCTAGAAGAAACTTAACTTCTGGGAGAATTGAAAAATCTATGTGTAAAGATCCCCATTCTCTAGGTAATAAAAGATGTTCCCATATACAATAAATTGATTAAGTAGAAATGCTTCAAGCATCTAGGAAGAATAAAAAAAGATTCCCCTACCATTAATGTCATTGGGTAGTTGTCCGACTTAATGCTGGGGCAGGTAATATGTCTAAAATATTTGGACCCTGTAAGCCCTGTAGTAGATGTGCACATCAATGGCACCATCGTCCCACACACTATGATCGATCTTGGGGTTGCCATTAATGTGATGACCAAGGAAACCATGCTCAAGCTCAACCTCCAAGGGTCATTGAGGAAGACCACAACAGTTATGCAACTTGCAGACCGTTCCACAGTCACCCTTGAGGGAATTGTGGAGGATGTGATGGTCTCCATTGACTCCTGGGAGTACCCTATAGATTTTCTAGTTCTCCGGCCTAAGGCTAAACTTACTGGTTATCCTCTCATCCTTGGGAGGCCATGATTGGCCACGAGAGATGCTTACATTAGCTACAGAGCTGGGAATATGACCATCAAGAATGGGCATATGTCCAAATAGTTAATCTTATATCCTCCCGCTCAACCTTCTCTAGAGCATGATTTACCTTTATGGTTGGAGGAGGAGGAAGAAGATGAGGTTTATTCTGACCAACTTTATGCTTTGGAAGCAACCATAGGAGGAGGACAACAAGATGAGGATGACTTAATCGAACACCTACTCCAAAGTCCAATTCTTGGTTCTTTACCATTAGAAGAAGAAGTAAGGGAAACCCAGAAAAATCATCCAATTGACTTATGCTTGGCTGATTCCAACCCACTCCATGACAAAACCATAGAACTCAGCCCAGAGAAAACCTTGAAAATTAATCCATCTCTTTCTGCTCTTGAATAGGAAAAGCTATGCAACACACTGAGAGAAAACCTAGAAGCATTCGCTTGGAGTTACAAGGAAATGAAAGGAGTACACCCCTCAGTGTGTACTCATCACATATACATCAAAGAAGGTTGCAAGCTGGTCTCGCAACCATAAAGGAGGATGAATCCAGCTCTTAAAGATATAGTCAAAGAAGAACTGCAAAAACTGCTAGATGCAGGATTCATTTACCCTATCTCCAACAGTGAGTGGTCTCTCCTTTGGTGTTAGTTCCCAAGAAAAATGGTAAGTGGAGAATCTATGTCGATTACAGGGAGTTGAAGAAAGCCACAAAGAAGGATCATTTTCCCCTACCCTTCATCGACCAAGTGCTAGACGGCCTGGCATGGAAAAAGTTTTTTTCTTTCCTAGAAGGATTCAGTGGGTATAACCAAATCCAAATATGCCCAGAAGACCAGGATAAGACCACATCCACCTACCCTTGGGGTAATTTCACCTACAGGGTCCTTCCTTTTGGCCTATACAATTCTCCTGCCACTTTCTAGAGAGTAGTCTTGAGTATTTTCGCCGAATTAGTACATGATGCGGTGGAAATTTATATGGATGATTTTACACCTTATGGCTATGATTTTCAAGAAGCCCTGACAAACCTAGGAAAAGTATTGCACAAATACATTGAAATTAACCTTTCTCTCTGTCTAGAAAAATGTGAATTCTTAATGATGGAAGGGACTGTGCTAAGTCATTCAATATCTTAGCAAGTATTGTAGGTGGACCCGAACAACATAGCAATCATCCAACAGGTCCCACCTCCACAAAAGCAGAGAGATGTGAGGAGTTTCTTAGGGTTAGCTGGATACTATCAAAGGTTCATAAAGGACTTCAACAAGTTGGCCTCTCCTTTATTTGGGTTGTTGGCCAGGGATTCTTAGTTTATATGGTCAAAAAGATGTCAAGAGGCTTTAGACATTCTAAAGGATAATTTCACGTCTGCACCAATTCTCCAAGGCCCAAACTGGGCCCTCCCTTTTCATATTCATGCTGATGCCTCACACAAAGCCATAGGAGTAGCCTTAGGTCAGCTAGAGGAGAAAGTTCCCTATGCCATCTATTTTATCAGTAAGAACTTTTCAAAGGCTAAGCTAAATTATATAGTGATCAAAAAGGAACTCCTAGCTGTTGTGCATTCATTAAACAAATTTAGGCATTACACTATAGGCTATCAAACATTCGTGAATATTTACCATGCTGTAATCAAATATTTAATTAAGAAACTAGATGTGAATGCTCGAATTATAAGGTGGTTGCTTTTATTACAGCAATTTGATCTAACCATTGTTGATAAGCCTAGTAAAGAAAATTTTGTTGTAGACTTTTTATCTAGGGTGAATCTACATGCAGGTGAAGAAGTAATGGTGGATGACTAGTTACCAGACAAGCACTATTTTTCTATTTCAGTTCTCTGTCCATGGTTTGCTAATATAACAAACTATTTGGTATCAGTACAGTTTCCACCAGACTTGCCCTCCAAAGAAAAGAGCAAGATAGTTAGGAAAACTACCCCCTTCACCTGGATTGGGGGCAATCTTTTCAAACTTGGCCCAGATCAAATCTTGAGGAGGTTTGTAAGGGAAGAGGAAGTTTTTGGCATTCTTCTGACCTGTCATGATGGGCCTTGTAGAGGTCACTTTGCAGCAAAGAGGACAACATTCAAAGTGTTACAAGCAAGCTATTATTGGCCCACTCTTCATCAGGATGTGAAAAAGTACATTAGTCAATGTGATTGGTGCCACAGGATGGGAAAGCCTACTCCAAGAGATGAAATGCCCCTATAGCCTCAAGTGACTTTTGAGCCATTTGAAAAGTTGGGCATGGACTTCATTGGGCCTATCAACCCTCCTTCAAAGAAAAAACAATACATTATTGTATGCATTGATTATTTGACTAAGTGGGATGAAACTAAGGCAATTAAAGCAACAATAGAAGAGAAGGTGGTTGAGTTCCTAAGGGAGAATGTATTCTACAAATTTGGGTACCTAAGAGAGCCAGTCATAGTCCAAGGTAGCTAATTTACCTCCAACATGATTGAAGAACTACTTAGCCATCACAAAATCAAGCATAGGACCTCCACTCCCTATCATCCACAACTTAATGGGCAAGTGGAGGTGACCAACAAGGCATTGGAGAGCATCTTAACCAAGGTAGTGACCAGCAGTAGGAAGGATTAAGTAGAGAGACTAGTTGAGGCCACCTGGGCCTATAATACAACATGGAATACCACCATGGATTTACACCCTATGAGCTGGTCTATGGGAAAAAAGGCTTTGTTGTCCATTGATTTTGAATATAACATATTAAGGATGGTAGCTAAACTAGTTTTGGATCTCAGTCATGCACAGAAAGAAAGATTGTTCCAATTGAATGGCTTGGATGAATTCAAAATGCAGGCCCTCTTACATACAGAGATAGTCCAGCTTCAGAGGAAGATCTGGCATGATAAATATATTATGGAGAAGCAATTTCAAGAGCGTGATTGGGAATTGTTATATGAATCTAGGTATAAAGACTTCAAGGGCAAGCTAAGGACAAGATGGCTCAGAACTTATGTGGTGGAGAGATGCCATGATAATGGTTCAGTGCAAACCAAAACTATAGATGAATAAGCCATTCCATTTCTTGTCAATGGACACTGATTGAAAATGTACCAGAGGAATTTATCAAAGAAAGAGTTCATTGACAATATCAATAAAATAGTGATGATGGTAGAGCAAGCTCCAGCTCCTCCCTCATCAGGTCACTGAAAAAGAAAAAGAATAAGGACTCAGGTGAAAACCTCCATGAGGAGCCTGAGTCCCATCTTTGGGTTGAAAACCTCGTGAGGCAACCCAACAATGAAAAGAAAAAAGAATAATAAGAAGATCCCTAGGTGAAAACCTTCCTTGAAGCAGCTAGGGTAAACATCTAGGGTGAAAACCTCTCTGACGCAGCCTAGGTGTTTTTCAAAGAGAGAGAGAGAGAGAGAGAGAGAGAGAAACATATAATTGTTGTTTGCAGGTGGGCGAGAAATACAGTCAAGGAGAAAAAAGAGGATCCAAAGGGAACCTTGATTCACACATATCCATCTCCTCCATAATTTCTATCATTTTTCCACTCCATTTCTTCAATTTATTCGAAGGTTGTGTTTTCTATAGGATCCCTTGTATTCCTACAGGATCCCTTGAAAACCCTCAGGATGATCCTGTAGGAATTATAGTGGCTCGAAAAACCTACAGGAAGTAATCCAAGGGCACATGGTAGGTTTGTTAGGTCCCAAAGTTCACCCTAGATATGATATAACACCTCACCTCGTCCATTATCATCATCCATGCACTCACCACTCAAAACAAAAAGAGATCAGTTTCTGCTAGTTATGAAAAAAGAAAAAAAAGAAGTGAAAAATAGAGGAGAGTAAGAGAATTACCTGAGTGTCCCTTGCTCCACACACACTCCTACTCCCTCTGTTCATTCATCGCACCATCCTCATAGCCCCAACCAGTGACATGATTAAGGAATTTAGAGGGAGAAGCAGCTATAGGACATCCTGTAGGAAATCCTATAGCAGCCTATCCCACAAAATGTCAATCATTAGCTATGAGTCTTCACTAGGATGATCTAGGATCTCCAAAGCAGCAACAACATTAGATCTTTAGCCATATAATCCTGCAAAAGCCAAGAAACCATCAGTAGACATCAAGAGGAGGAAGAAGAATAACCATGCAACAAATAAACAACACAACACCTCTGATCTTCGACAACTACAGCATGGCATTGAAACCACAAGTAAGTATCCCACTCACTCACTCATATGCATCATTTAATCAAAAGTTGTAAAATTTATGAGATAGTTGGTTTATAAGTGAAAAGGTGGCCAGTTAACTTGGCCACCTTCATTCAATCATCACATGCAAAACCGGGTGTCCTCTCACACGTGGTTGTAGTCAACTCAAAGACAGAGGAGGATTAGGGCAAGAAATGGTTAACTATGGATCTACGAGCTGGGAGCTGATTACGAGGAGTGGGAAATTATGAGGTGGTAGTAGGGACCAACGGTCCAAAAATGGCAACATACCTCTGTTGTCAGCACACCACCTTACCTTTAAACACCATAAAGGGAAATAAAACATCGTTTGCATGCATTCATGCATCTAACCTCCTCAAAACTCCCTCACTCAAGTCACTCTCATAACTCTGGCCACCAACCGGAAGCAAGGATCCATCGTTTTACAAGAGAATTTCTACAAGAGCATGTGTAGGAAAACCTACAGGAAGAGTCTATAGGATACAATCTACAGGATACATAGAGGCAGTCTATAGGATAGGCATAGAAGAGATCAAGAGGAGATATCATGGGAATTGTCCACTGCCACCATTCTAAAGAGGTAGGCTATAAAAATCCATCCCCAATTACAGACAAATGAACTAGAAATGCTCTGAAATCTAGTGAATTTAGCAATTGCGGGAGGTGAATTACATACACAATAAACTCTGTTTTCCTCCTGAATTTTTTTATTTTTTTTTGTGTCAACCCTCTCATTTTCTCCTCAAGCCTCACAAGCAAGATGACAGGAGGGTTTAATAGGAGAGAACCCACAAAAATTGTGAGGATACAACAACACCCCCAAGTGCTTGAAATCTTTACAAGACACAACTGGATGGCGTTTTTCGAGAAATTCATAGGGTATGATGATGAGGTGGCTCAAGAATTTGCTCATTCCCTCACTCCACACAGCAGAATCCATGCCACTGTTTTAGTTAGAGCCCTCACTATAGATCTACCCCCAGATCTCATCAGTAGGGTCACCACACTTCCCCTAGGAATTCCATGGAGAAAAGAAGACAAAGTAGACAGTCAGGTGGAAAAAAGGAAATTCTTTTTAGGAGGTGAAGAACCCACAAAGGATAAAAATGGAGTAAGGAGGGATAGTCTGCCATACCCATGGAGTGAGGTAGGCTACCAACTCATCAAATATATCTCATGTGAGGGTAGATACAGTGTTGTTTATGGCTACCGCTCTAGGATCCTTGAAGAATTAAGATTAGGGGTAGAAACACCAGTTCACCAAAGACTCAACATACCCTATTTCTTGATGCAATCACTCATAGACTCCAACAACAAAGTAAAGGAATGCAATTCCCAACAATTGGCTCACCATGGGTTGATCAGGATCCTCATTGAATATTCCCTCCAAAACCTCAGAATCCCTATAACATGGTCAGTCTTTAGAGACTTGCTACCATAGGATGACATGAAAGCCCTTACTTATGATGATAGTCCTTCTATCAATGAGGAGGAGGCAAAACAGGAAGAGGAAGATACATAGTTAGATAAGGATGAGATGGAAGAAGAAGTTGACACAGAGGAACATGATGAAGCGAAAGAATAAGAGAGAAGAGAAGGAGGATGATGATGAAACAGAGGAGGAAACTAAGGAAGAAACCGGCGAGGATGAGGAAGAACAACAGGTGGAACGAGACAAGAAAAACAGAGAGGAGGAAGGTGTTGAAACAAAAAAAGAAGAAAACAAAGAGGAGTCACCTAGGGTGTCTCCAGAGGCTACTGAGAGGGAGGCAACAACTATCCTCACTGCTCTCAACACCCCAATCAAACAAAAAGGGAAAATAAGGAGGCAAGCCCCACTATATTTCAGAACAAGAAAGAGCACAAGAATCAAACAAGGGAAGCTACAAATATTAACAAAAATTCCAATTGAGATTGAATATTCCCTACACCAAGAGACAAAATGCCTTCCCCTAAGTCACCAATCACCTATTTAAGGAGGCCTAGTACCAGATCAACTTCCTTAAAGGGTAAGGCCATGCTACAACATCCATAACAAAACCTACAGGAAGCCAAAAAAGTCCTACAGGATACTTTGCAAAAACTACAAGAAGCATAGAAATTGGAAGGCAAGGTAGGGGAGCATCAATAAACAAAAGAAGAAGATCCTGAGACAAAGGAGCCAAGCCCCCAACCTAACCTAGACTCCTACTACCAGTTTATTGAAGGAGGTAGGGTGATACCTCAAAAATTTTCCATCCTATTGTTTTTCGAACTTGAGAAGGAGAGGGCCAGAACCCACCGATGGATGAAAATCACCAAGTCAAAAGGGGTGGAAGACATTGGGCACATGGAAGAGAAGCTCAAAGGAATGGGAAAAGAGCTAAGTGGCTTAAGGGATAGAGAAGCAATAACGAGAGATCAACTTGAGAGGAAAATTAATGGCTAAGGGGACAACTGCAGGAAAGGGAGAACCAATTAACATGTATGGCCAGTCTCTCCTTGGAGGCCATCCAGTGTAGGATGCTAGCTAAATCCTATGCTCTTTAGCTCAAAGGATTGTGGCTGTAGTTTTAGATTAAAACACTAGCACAAAGGGGCACCATGCCATTTCAAGATTATAGGCAATTTATTGATCTTTGTGATCAAAGTACACTAGAGGATAGGGCCAACATGTTTGAGTTTTATTTTCACAACATGACCTTCTTAGACATGAATGGTTGGGATCCTAATGCCAAGATAGGAAATCTACAATTAATGGCTTTGGCATCATGGATGAACCATGAGGATTCAAGGGCTGCAAAGATGAAAAGAATATTGGCTAGAGAGAAAAATGAACCTCTTTTCATCAAAGTTGAACAATCAAATCCCATGGCCCTAATCAACACCCATAATTTGATTGCAAATGACCCTCAGCTAGCACCTAGATATCTTTCTACCCAAGAGAAAACAATTTCATATTTTGAGGATATGTTTAGGCTGCTAGGAGATGATAGTATACATGCTTGCCTAAGAAGATGGAACACACTACCACACAACTTGAAGATCAGAAAATATCACTCCCCTCAAAGGTTGAGAGAGGCGCTCAACATGAAACCTATGTATAAGCAATCAATGCAAAGGTTGAAGGTCAATTGGATAGGCCTAAAACTCAGTCCACCAATACTGTTAGGGATGCTAGAAGGGAGAAAAGAAGAAGAAGAAAAGAGACAATGGGAAAAGGTAGAAAATAAAGAAGGCTTCTATGAACAAGAAGAGACCACAGTAGAGGCATGGGATGTCTAAGAGGCTACTAGAACCATGAAGGACATGGACATTGACTAAGTGGCTCAGAGGATGAGGAACACTTTCAGTAGGGGGGTGATGATGAGCCTCATCATTGGGTAATTATATGGGCCTTAATTTACCTCCTAGCTTAGTCAAACGAACTATTCTCATAACTTATTGCATACTTTTGATTATATTTTGTTTATGAGATGAGTTAGAGTTAGATATTTTGCTTTGTGGTCTAATGTGCATTTAATGCAGGATTAAAGGATAAAAGAAAGGAATTTTGGCAAAGACCTTGGTCAAAAATCGAATGGGACAAGGAAGAGGAATTATAGGAGGTAAATCCTCCTCATTTACTACCCCTCCCTTTGAATATTCCTCCATCAGCTTGGAGTGAAAACAACCAAATCATGAGGATTAGAAGGCAGTCGAGAAAGTGAAAGACAAAGCACCAATTTTTCTCGAGTTTGGGAGTTGAGCCTCCCTAATTTTAAGGAAGTCGTTGGAGACTTCAGATGTATAAGTAGAGAGGCCTAGGACCTCAATAGGATTCAGTTTTTTTATTGTAAACTCTACTCTATTCTCGAGCTGCAAGACTTGTGACAGTTTTTGATGTAATCCATGGTTTTGATAATAAAAATGAGTTTTGTTTTGAGCTAGCACTGAGCTAACTCAGAGGACTAAAGCTCTTGGGTTAGGCCCAACCCTAGCAGCCAAGGTTCCTCTTTATTGTACATGTATGCTAGCAAAGATTCATTGTTTAATTGTTCATTAACTTAAGTAGCTGCATTTCCATTACAGGAGTGTAGAGTAGATTGGTTGTATTTTAGTTTTCTTCCATTTGTGCCTTCTTTCAATTATCAGGTTAGCAAGGAGAAAAATATCACCCTAAGGTTGTCAGTAGGTGTCTCAACCTCACCTCCTCCCTCTGGGACCATGACTTGAGGAAAAGACCCTTCAGCAACCCCAAAAACAGAGATTTCTAGTTCTTGCATGAGCTTTGGAGTTTGTTATCTTGATTCAGCACTTGGCTCATTTGATTTTCATTTTTTTCCATTACTGTATTTTTGCAATAAGATCTAACTCATGTTCTCATTTCCTTCAACACTTTCTTCATGCATAATATGGGCAATTGCTTCATATTTTTCTAGTTTATGAAGATGTATCTTGTTGCATAGTTCTTGAAAGACACACATGTTTTAAGCACTGCAAGTAATTTAGGAGGAGGTCTATACTTCATCAGCAGCATCCATCTTCCACCTCATCAACTTTAACCATCTTTGTTCCACCATCACCCTCACTAGTTTTTTTGTCCTTTTTCATTGAAATCCCCTAGACACATTGAGTGAATCTAGCCATCTCTTCTCTTGGATATTGACTCCTGAGTGTTCCTAGACCTTTTAACACCCCTATCCCACTCATCACACACATTTTCCCAGCTTCCCAACACCTCCAACACCTCATAATTAACTCTCAGTTGTATCCTGTAGGTTTCTTGTAATTCCCACAAGATCATCCTGTAAGTTTCTAGTACATCCTATAGGTTTTCCTGAAATAGCCTGTTTTGAGGCCGAATTGATGGGGAACCTCTAGGAAGTCACAAAAATCCTCCTAGGACCTTTCCACACCATCCAATCACTCCATAAACCTTCTAGCCATCCTCAACCACCTTTCATCCACCTATCACATCCACAAGAACAATTAAATTGCCTGGTTGATTTTACCAAAGAAAACCAAAAAGGTGAAAACAGATTTAGTTTGGTTTTCTTGCTCACACATTCAAGCTTCTTCTGACTCTATAGAAGTCTAGCTTGGAACCCCTGGGTTCTCTTGCTGGATGAATAGTGACAACAGGCATGACCTTCACTTTTACTTGTGCATATAGCACTGTCACCTCCAAGTTTGTACAAACCCCGAGTTGATATGTAAAGATGGTAGCCCAGGATTTGCAGCATCCTTGCTGCAATACTGGCGCTCATCACATAGGAAGAGGTATTGTCAGGGATAAAGTCGGATGTGTCTCACTTTAGCATTTTTGAAGTTGCTATGTACTACCACGTATCCAAAGAAGCAATCAAGAAGCTTGAGTCCATAACATAGTTGGGGGTATTTTTGGGTTACACAGAAACTCCACACCATTATCATGTCTAATTTCCATCCCTCAGAATGACAGTTGTGTGAGGGGATGTAAAGTTTGATGAGGATAAAGCCATGTGGTTCTCTCTTGAGAGGGACCTTCAAATCCACTAGAGGAGGAGATTTTAGCTCCAAATGAGGAGCCTTGAGAAGTTGTGGAGATGCCACAAATTGGGGAGCATATAGCGGAGACATCCACTCAAGAAGAACCATCTAGAGGCAAAACAATAACTAGAGAAGTTGATAGACTTTTGTAGGATTCTAGGGAGATTGTGGAAGCTCCATCAAATTTGTGTAGGAAGAGAAGTTACATGCACGGTACACTGGTTATATGGCTCTAATGAATGAGCTTGTAGAGACCAAGCCGTCCTCTTTTGAGGAACTAGTAGAGAAACTTGTAGGAGTTGATGCAATGGTGGAGGAATACAAATCCATTTTAAAGAACATTGTTTGGGAAGTGGTCCCAAGACTGATAGATAAATCAATTGTTTATTCAACATGGATCTTCAAGGTTAAGCATGCAGCAACCATAACCATAGAGAAGTATAAGGTCATATTTGTGGGCAAGGGATGCTCTCAGTTTGAGGGAATTGACCATGAGGATACCTTTTCTCCTATAGCAAGGTACTCATCCATTATATCAATTCTCGCATTGGCTATGTAGATGAGGTGGAACATCCACTAGATGGATGTAAAAAAACATTTCTCAATGATGTTATTGAGGAGGAGGTGTACATTGAGGAACTAGAAGGTTTTGAGACATTTGATAGAGATTCTCATGTGTGTAGACGCAAGCAAGCATTGTACAGTCTCAAACAAGAACCTTGGGCTTGGTATACTAGGATCAACAGTTATCTCACCGGTTTTGGCTTCATCAAAAATAAAGCGGATGAAAACCTATATCATATATTGGTAGAAGGTAAAATTCTTATTATTGTCTTATATGTTGATGATTTAATTGTCATTGGTGATGAGCAGCCGATCAGATCTTGCAAGGAGGACCTTGCAAGGAATTTGAAATGAAGGACATGGGTCTCCTGCACTACTTCCTTGGGTTGGAAGTATGGCAAGGAGATGACGAACTGTTTGTGTCTCAATGTTGTTGAAATTAACAACAAAAAATGTTAAAAATAGCATCTAGAAATTCTAATTTAATTTTTCCTTGAACTAAATTAGGAATTAAATCGAAATTCTATGCTCATAGTAGTTAATTTGACTTAGTTGGCTTAGTAAATTCGAGTTGGAAGTCTATCTAGAGTCATGTATGGTGATTCCTAAATTTTAGGGATCTAGGTTGAGTTCGTTTTAGTTGTAATTAATTAACTCAATCTAACTGAGTTAAAGTCAGTTAAACTAGTTCAAACAGTTGGAGGAACTAGTAGGAGGTCCAGTAGTGGGGACAACCACTAGTGGAGCTTCATTACTACACTAGTTAACTGAAGATTCACTCATAAATAACTCATGCATGTCAGTTCTGAGGAAGACATGATTGAGATTAGAGTTCAGGGACAGTGTATTATCAGTTGTATAATTTTCCAAGTTATACACATGGTGCATGAAATCAATTGAGGGCCTATGGAACATAGTTACCGATCAAACGAGAACTATTACATCAAAATGGGTACTCTAGCCCAAAAAACCAAGAAAACATTGAAAAACAACCCAAAAATGAAAATTGTGTATGCTAGAACAATGTTTTTATAATGGTAAATTTTCAACAATTTTTTTTTTTGAAGTAATTTTTTTTTTTTTTTTTTTTTTTTTGCAAAATGGATGAAAAAACACCCTAAAAAAATAAGTGTTGATTCTGAAATAACAAAAAAAGAACTAGGTTACAATTTTGACACTTTTTATCAATGGAGTTAAAGATAAAATATCCATACATTGAAATACTATAAAATTCCAACAATTTTCGGACATGATGTTAAAGATAAAATATCATGACTCTAAAAAACCCTGAAATTGTTTTCATCCATAGCGTTAAAGATAAAATATAATGACTTTGAAAAACATTAAAATCTTGACAATTTTTCAACCATGAAATTAAAACCAATGATTATGACTACAAAAAATATTAAGTTTTTAAAATATTTCAAGCATGACATTATAGAAGAAAATTATGACTGAAAAAATTTAAAAAACAGATTCTTGAATGAAAGAGTTATTATATCAAGAGTAATTTATTATTTAAATGCTAAATATATAGCGATTCTAAAATCTTAGCCTAAGACAACTTGATACGTTGCAACAAAATTTTTAAAATCAACCATCAAATTGAGATGTGGTGTAGGTGAATTCGACCCGTTGTAATGAAAACATAAAGACCAACCATGAAATTGCCACATTGTGGGGCTAGATTCGATTCATTATAATGACAATTTTAAAATCGACTATCAAATTGCATATAATGAAATCAGGTTGGTAGACGAGCATTGACACTAACCCTACAGAAAAGAAGATAAAAAAAATAAAATCCAAAATAATAACTAAATATATAAAGAAATAAAAATGAAAAATACAAAAATAAACAAAAATTCAAATATTGAAAAAAGTATAAACAATAAAAAAAAACAAAAAAAATAATACAAAAAAAACAAAATTCAAATATAGAGAAAAAAAATAAAAACAATAAAAGGAAAGTACAAAAAAAATACAAAAGAAAAAAAATCCAAGTATTGAAAAAAATAATAAAAAAAACACAAAAAATAGTACAAAAGAAGACAAAAATTCAAATATTGTAAAAAATTAAAAACAATAAAAAAAAAACGCAAAAGATAATACAAAAGAAAATAAACATTAAAAAAAAAAAACAAAACAAAAACAAGAAACAAATTTTTTTAAATAATAACAAGTAATAAAACATAAAAAGGAAAATTAAAAACACCACAAAAAAAATCAAATAGTAACAAGATAAAGAAAAACTATAAAAATGTAAAAAAAATAAAATTAACTTGTAAATTAAAAAAATAAAAATATTAAAAAAGAAACCTTGGAGCCCAGTGGTTTTTTTTTTTTTTATTTTTTAATATAAGTTTTTTTAATAAACTTTTAATTGTTTTTTTAATATTATGTTTTTTTTGTAATTTTAATTTTAATTGTTTTATTTTCATTTTTTTTTATATTTGAATTTATAACAAAGAAATTCATTTTTAATTTAATTTTTTTTTATTAGTTAAATTTTTTTTAGTTAAATTTTTTGTTTTTTTTAATTCCAAAAAAAATTATTTAATTTTGTTTAAAGATTTTTTTTTCCCTAGCTTAAGAAGTTGATGTTTTTGTTTTTTCTAAATTAATTCTAATTTTGTCTTAAATTTTTTCTTTACATTTTTATGCTTTTTGTCTTTCTTTTTATATAATTTTATTTATTTATTTAAGTGTTTTTGTCATGTTTTTTATTTTTTTATTTTTATGTTTTATTAACCAACATGGAATCACCAAACATTAAGAAGAAATATCCGCACTTAATACATTATGAAAATTTAAAGCAGTAAAAAATAAGCCTTTCGAAACAAAAAGGGTGATGTTGCCATCAACACTTTTTTTTTTTTTTTTGAAGCAAGAGTAGGACCTTCTTTAACATTAATAATATACAAAATTTACAAAAAACCACACAGAAAAGTGGCAAAGGAGAGAGGTCCCCCAAGGGATCCGAGAATGGGCCAAGGCAAAAGTCTTGGCCCCAAAAAACTAGCCTTTCAACACATCAAAGCTAAACAGGAATAAGCCAAAATTGAACCTAAGTAGTGGACGGAACAAAGCAAAAGAAAAAAGGGCCCCACGAGCCCTCCAAGACATGGAGAGAACCGTGCCCCAAAGAAACCATCCAACAATGAAGGGCCCACGCATAACCCGCCGACAAACAAACCTTTCACTTGAATCTACAATGATGATCCTTTGGGCCCTATCCAACGGCACCGGACAAAATCGTATAGGAAAGAAGCATGCCACTTAACTAGCATTGGCACCAACCTGCTCAACCTTTCACTGCTGTTGATTTACATTAATGGATTTGACAGTCATGGGTCTTATCGCACCTACCAAGAATGTCAGACATTAGCGTGCAATGGGGGTGGTATTCAATCCAGCCCCACTGCCACGTGCCGCCTCCTGAAAGGAATCACTGCCAAAATGAAAAAACCACCTTCTGCCTGCAGGGTATGCGATCGCTAGGAAACCACTCCTAAGCCAGTTTGTCGATACTATTCGGAAAATTCCCAGGAAAGTGGCCACCGAGAGTGCTTGTCGAGACGCCCGTCCATCCCGAGCTAATGAAGGAGGAACCATCAACCAAAAAGCTAGTCGGAAAGAAAACAAGGCCAATTGACAGGCAGTCAATTGCGAAGGCCGAGTCAATTTGATTCTTGGTCCAAGGCTCTGCCACAAAACTCCAACCTATCATTTTCTACCTATTCATGTAAAATCGCTTTTAACCTGCTCTGAGGCAACTCATGCCATTTTGACGCCACTCTATTATCTGTGTTGATAACACCTTGGTTGGCTAGCAAGTCTGCCAATTTTTTTGCCAACCTTCGAACATGCTTAAAGCCAACTGTACGAAGGTTCTGCAGGTGGTGTTGAATGCATTGAAATCCCTAAATCAGTCTCCAATTTTTTGAGACTTTTTCTGGCTTAGTGCCCCAACTAATTTTCTTCACTGAATTGATAATAAGTTCAAAGTCAGCCTCCACTATCACATTTTGCCTGTTTTTCTGACTCAGGAAATCCAAACATTGCTCCATAGCCATCAATTCCGCCAAGTTATTAGTAGTTTGTCCCAGATGACAGTGGAAGATGAAGAGGACACTACCATTCTAATCTCTTAGCACCCCTCCATAACTAGTAGTACCCGGGTTGCCTTTTGAAGCTCCATCTGTTGCATCAACATTTTTCAAAATCAAGATGAAAATCACTAACATTTTTAAAAAATGTTCATACTTGATACATAAAAAATTTAAAGTGTCAAAGTAAGTTCTTTAAAAAAATGTGTTGATGCTGCATCAACACATTTTTTAAAAATCAACATGAAAATCGCTAACATTTAAAAAAAATGTTCATACTTGATATATAAGAAAATTTAAATTGCCAAAAATATTCTAAAAAAGTGTATTCTGAATCATCAATTTTCAAAATTGGGTGTTTTTTTGCAACTTCAAAAAATGGGTACTAGGTAGTTTTCCCATTTGATCAGTAACTATGTTATGGAAGGATTCCACAGTTTTGGAGAGAGAATTTACCAATTAAATATGGGCTAATTCTCTTATGAATTACGCAAGGAAACAGGGGCTTCACAGGCAGTAGATTTGGCTAAGTGTTGGTTTGAGTTGGTTTGTGAAGCAAAGAGATAGATTGTACCTATGCATGAATTTTTCAGGTTGAACAAGCATTGTATTTTCTTCTCAGACCTTCTGGTTAATGCAATATAGATAGTCGGGGTTTTGAGCAGTTTGTTTCCCTAGAAAATATTGTGTTATGTGCAATTGAAATTGTCCTTTTCTTATTAGTGTTTTCATCAACCTATTTTTGTTTCCGTTGATGAGTAGAGTATATTTTTGTCTTTTGTTTTAGCATCTCACATAAGTTATTGAATCTACAAGTAAAAATCTACATGGTATCAAAGTTTAAGACATTATAGAAGAGGATAATTTGATTTTGTTGTGCAGTGGAAACCGAATTTGCAAGTTCATACTTTAGAGTTAACAATATGTCATTCTACTATTTGAAACTTCAATATGCCCTGAAGGGAAACTCGAATTACATAGCTTGGAAGTACAGGATGGAGGCAATGCTAGAAGAAAACATGCTGAAGGAATTCATAGATCATGATACTCCGAAACCTCCAATATCTGATGCTAAAGATCTAGATGAATGGATAAAGTGTGTGGAAAAAGTGAGAAGGATTATCCTAGGAGGAGTTTGAGATCATATTCTCTTGAATCTCCATAATAAGGAAACTCCATTTGCAATGTGGAAGGCATTAAAGGACTTGCTTCAAAATAGCAGTGACCACAAGAGGCTAGAACTGAAAGATAAACTCAGAAAGATCAAGATGGAGAAGGGCGACTCTAATCTGAAGTGCTTTACCAAGTTCACCCAATGTTAGGATGAGCTTGGAAGTATCGGGATTACTGTTTCCAAAGATGGTCTGGTGAGCCTATCACTTCTAGGTCTTCCCGAGAGCTGACACAGTTACGAGGACTCATTTAATGGGAGGGAGAAGCTACCAGAGTGGAAATGGTTGTGGTTCAACTTGGTACGAGAGCAGTTTCGGCTGAACACCAAAGATGGACCTCATCCAAAGAAGTGGAAGAGGACTTTGCATTAGCCAAAAAAGAAAAGAAAGCCAAGGGAAATAAGTCCTAAGGTGAGGAGGGCGGAATGAAGGAATTGTCGAAAATCAAGTGTTTTCACCATCACAACTACGGGCACTATGCCATGAATTTCCCACAGAAGAAGTAAGCAAGAAGGAGCCTGCAGTAGGAGTAGTAGGTGAAGCTCTAGCTTCATAATTCAAACTTGATTTCACTCTCACTGCATGCATGGACAACACTGTAATGGGAAGCATGTGGTATCTCGACAACAGTGCGTCATTCCATATGACGGGGAATAGAGATCTCTTCAGTGACTTTGAGGATAAAGACCTCAAGCAAAACATAGAGTTTGGAGATGATGGGAGGTATAGCATGACCACATCAGTACAATTACCTTTCAGATGGAGTTTGGCTTCCCTCTTAGAATCACAGATGTGATGTATGTTCTAGGACTATATAAGAATCTTGCTTCTGTCGGGGTATTGGAAAATCGTTGCTACGATGTGATATTTAGAAAAGGAAAGGTCTTCCTTGGACACATCGCCATGAGACAAGTGAAACAGATCAGTGTGCGAGTCAAGAACTTGTATGCACTTGAGGTACAATATGCATGGAAAGCCTTGAGGAGAAAGGAAAAGGTTAGAGACATGGTGGTTGAGAGGGATTGCGAATTTTCTCTCAACATGTAGCCTTAGATGCAGCCCTAGAAGTAGCCTTAGAAAGTTGTGGAGCAGCCACAATTAGAGAAGTAGAGAGGAGAACGAGTGGAGGATCCACTCAAGCATAGACTTCTAGTAGGGAGGAATTTCAAGCCAAGTGGGCAGAGGGAGCACATGCAGCTATACCTCCAGGTGAGAGGTGGGGCAATGTGAAGTAATAGCCCCAAGAGTGCAGAAATTTAGGCAGGGTCCATTGAGATGTTTTCTCTCATGGATCATTACCTTGCTACAAGAGCCCATAGTACATAGCAGTAGAATGGATCAGTGGAGATTGATGCAGTCAGATGTAAGAGTGATAGAGGCATAGACTAGCAACAGTTAGATACTGGGAGTATAGAGTAGAGTTGGCAACAGTGTAGATGGAAACAGTGCAAAGTCAAAAAAAGCACAAAGTTTTCAGTAGACAGTGTAGTAGCTAGTAGCAGTCAGAGACTCTGGTGATAGATGCATCATATTGATTCAATTTGGATTCTTTTTCAATTTCATAAGTTGCAATAGCAACAACAATAGAGATAAATGTTGCATCAAGAACATTCCAAGGTACCGGATCGAGATAGATTTGAATTCCTTTCTTGTTGAGAGGGAGTGTTGGAAATAGCAACAAGAAATGTTAAAAATAACATCAACAAATTCTAATTTAAATTGTCCTTGAATTAAATTAGGAATTAAATCAAATTTCTATTCTCATAGAAACTTGTAATAGTTAACTAAGTTAATTTGACTTAGTTAGCTCAGTAAATTCGAGTTGGAAGTCTGTCTAGAGTCATGCAGAGTGATTCCTAAATTTATGGTTCTAGGTTGAGTTCTTTTGAGTTGTAATTAACTCAGTCTAAGTTAAAGTCAGTTAAAACAGTTCAAACAGTTGGAGGAACTAGTAAGAGGTCTAGTAGCAGGGACAAGCATTAGTGAAGCTTCATTGATCCACCAGTTAACTGAAGATTCACTCATAAATAACTCATGCATGTGAGTTCTGAGGAAGATCCAATTGAGATTAGAGTTCACGGACAATGTACTATTAGTTGTATAATTTTCCGAATTGTACATATGGTACATGCAATTAGTTAAAGGCCTATGGATGGATTGCGCAATTATGGAGAGAAAATATCCCAATTAAATATGGGCTAATTCTCTTAGGAATTACACAAGGAAGTAGGGGCTTGCCAGACATCATATTTGGGTAACTTTTCACTTGAGATGGTTTGTGAAGCAGAGAAATAGATTGTACTTGTGCAAGAATTGTTCGGGTTGAACAAGAATTGTATTTTCTTCTTAGAACTTTTGGTTAACAATATAGATAGTAAAGGGTTTTGAGCAGTTTTTTTCCCTAGAATTTTTTTTTGTTATGTGCGATTGAAATTCTTCCTTTTCTACTTAGTGTTTTCATCGATCAATTTTTGTTTCCGCTGATGAGTAGAGTATATTCTTGTCTTTTGTTTTAGCATCCACAGAAGTTATTGAATATACAAGTAAAAATATACAAAGGCAAGTATGAAAATGAGATACTATAGAGATTCTACATGGAGAGTTGTAAACCCATGGAGACACCTCTAATGACCAATTAGAAAAAAGAGGATGCCACTTCAGGTGAAGAGGTGGATGCGACCATTTATCGATAGCTAGTGGATTTACTTATGTGTCTTGTGAACACATGACTAGATATGTGCTATGCAGTCAACCAACTGAGACAAGATATGGTTAGGCCAACCAAATTATTTTGGAAGGCAACTAAGCATGCTTTACTATATCTTAGAGGCACTACCCAATTTGGACTATGGTACAAACAGACAGAGGGAGTGAATTTGTATGGCTTCAGAAATGCAAATTATGAAAGGAGTCCATCTAAACGAAATAGTACATTAGGTGGATTTTTTAGTGTTGGGTTCGCAGTGGTTTCTAAGTACTGCAAGAAGAAAATATATGTGGTGCTCAACTCTTTAGAAGTAGAATACATGGCTACAAGTCAAGCAACATGCGAGGTGATCTGGATGAGAAAGATACTTGTGAGACTCTTTGGTCATATGATGGATCCAATTGCGATCAACTGTGGTAATCATAGTTGAAA